>JACXGM010010339.1:0-26414 GCA_016801145.1 Umbra pygmaea | reverse complement strand
ATTCATTTGCTCACGATATATTTAAGGCTACGTATGCTAGTCCTGCCCTATTTTTTACAGTCTGATCATACCACGTCAGAGCAGCCAAAGCGCCCAAAGCGTCTAAAGCTTCCACATACTATTTTGAAAAGCGTCCTTGACAGGGCGTCCAGAGCTTCTTTGGAAGCTCAAGTCTGTGGCGGTGTGTACGTACAGTTAGACCTCTGGACCTCTGGACCACCCTACACCACAAGGTTTCACTACTGAAATGCACAGCAGACATGGGGACTAAAACAAACAGAACAAACTCCTGTATCAATACTTTATTATAGAGTACTTACATATTTCAAGAGTGTGTGTGCCCATTTATGTGTAGTCAGTATTGGGGAACAGACAGGTCAGGTAGACACTGGCGCAGAGCCGCTTAGTCCTTTCTCTAACCAGCAGCTGAATAAACTGAGCATGGCTGGGTTGAGAAGGGTCCTTGACAATTGTGCAGGCTTTCGTCTGGCATAATTTCCATATGGCTTCCCTGAATTTGTGGGAGCATGAGCCCAGTGATCACTTTGCTGGAAGCAGTTGATACCAGGTCTGAAAGATGCTCGCCAGGATCCACTCGATGGAGCAGTTATAGCATTAGGAGAAAACCCATTTTTATTAATTTGTCTTACGGAGAAGTCACTGTTGCACCCCCTGGACAACATTACTGGTTTTAATGGTCCATGACAAGTCCTCGGCTTTCTTAAACCAGAGTAAATGAAAACTGCTGAATGTCTCTGCTGCAGACTTATTGATGTAGGTAAAGGGCATGTTCCTTCTGCTTCCTAAAGTCAACAATCTTCTCTGCTTTGGTTACAGTGAAATTGAAGTTGATGTGTTGGCACCACGATGACAGTGTGCTCAACAGCTCCCTGTAGGCTTACCCATCACTGTTAGTTATCAGGCCTATAAACACGGTGTCATCAGGCAAACTTGTTGATGCAGTTGTTGTCATAGAGAGCCACACAGGTGTGGGTAAACAGGAAGGCCAATTTGTACTTCCAGGAGAAAGTGGTGAAATGTTTTACTTGTGTTGTTAGTTGATGTCAATATTGTGTGTTTTGGGGATTTTCCAGTGGCATTTTAGGAGGTGGCATGCATTCATTATTTTTCTAGTAGGTGTGTAACGGTACACCTAACCCACGTTACGGTACATATTGGGGTTTGAGTGGCATGGTACTGTACGTATTGCGGTACAGTGCAAAAAACTATTAAATTCTTTTAAATTAAAACAGGGCTCTACGCTAACCTTTTTCCCAAGGAGTACATATAATGCTGAATAAAAAACTGTCGGAGCACACAAAAAATTTAGGAGCACATTGAAAAATGTTCAAGTAACACATAATTTATAATTTTTATTTTTCCCACATTTCTCTCACTTTGACTGCACTGTGTTGTCACAGAAAACTACTGCAGTTGGCGCATGACTCCTTGCGGAATGTGCGAGTTGTAGTTTTTTTAACAATTAGAAGCAGGGGGGAAAAAGCATTATGGTAGGTTGTAATTTTTACTTGCACACTGTGCTCATAAATCATTTTTCCTTGTCTCACCTGTCAATTTTTAGGAGCAAATTCTCGTGAAAAAAAAGATTAGTTTTTAGTTTAATTGGCGAAAGAAAGGCACATATCTGCAGCTATTAAAACAGCTATTGCTCTTGTAATTTATTTGGCCTGATTAGATTCTGCTGTTGTGTATGCTTGAATACAGTGTGGGGAGTCTGGGGACAGTTCTTTTTGTTTCCACAAGTGCCGTTGCAACCAAACGATTATATGGACATAGTAACATTGTGAAGTCTGCACGAAAACCAATGCTTATGCATTGGCCCATAGCTTAATTTTTTACACCCTGGAAAAAATACAAAACTATTAATGTAGCGAGGCCAACAAAATTGTTTGAAAGAAAATAATATTTAATAACACATTTTTATAGTCCTTATTTACTGTAAAGAACACAGCATTTTCCAATTAAGACACTGCATCCGAAAAGTATTCACAGCGTTTCACTTTTTCCACATTTTGTTATGTTACACACTTAAATTTGATACTTCCCTCAAAATTCTACAAACAATAACCCATAACGACAATGTGAAAGAAGTGTGTTTGAAATCTTTGCAAATTTATTAAAAATAAAAAATGATAAAAGCACATGTATCGTACACTATTCACAGCCTTTGCCATGACACTCAAAATTGAGCTCAGGTGCATCCTGTTTCCACTGATCATCCTTGAGATGTTTCCACAACCTGATTGGAGTCCACCTGTGGTAAATTCAGTTGATTGGACATAATTTGGAAAGGCACACACCTGTCTATATAAGGTCCCACAGTTAACAGTGTATGTCAGAGCACAAACCAAGCCATGAATTCCAAGAAATGTTCTGTAGACCTCCGAGACAGGATTGTATCGAGGCACAGATCTGGGGAAGGGTAAAGAAAAATATCTGCAGAATTGAAGGTACCAATGAGCACAGTTGCCTCCATTATCTGTAAATGGAAGAAATGAGCAATCAGAGGAGAAGGGTCTTAGACAGAGAGGTGATGAAGAACCCAATATTCACTCTTTACAGAGCTCCAGCGTTACTCTGTGGAAAGCGGCGAACCTTCCAGAATAACAACCATCTCTACAGCACTCCACTAATCAAGCCTGTATGGTAGAGTGGCCAGACGTAAGCCACTTCTCCGTCATGAGAAACACATTTTTTTGGTCTGATGAAACAAAGAATGAACCCTATGGCCTGAATGGCAAGAGTCATGTCTGGAGGAAGGCACCGTTCATCACCTGGCCAATACCATCCCTACAGTGAAGTATGGTGGTGGCAGCATCATGCTGTGGGCTTGTTTTTTAGCGGCTGGAACTAGGAGACTAGTCAGAATTGAGGGAAAGATGACTGCAGCAATGTACAGAGACATTCTTGCTGAGAACCTGCTCCAGAGTGCTCTGGAGCTCAGAATGGGGCAAAGGTTAATCTTCCAAACAGAACAATGACCCTAAGCTCACAGATAAGATAACAAAAGAGTGGCTACAGGACAACTCTGTGAATGGCCTTGAATGATTTCGACATGAACTGGCCTATATACCTACAGTAAAAGGTAATCACTGTTTCATTTGAAAAATATTCTATTACCACTAGTGCTGTCAGTTAAAAGCGTTATTAACGGCGTTAACGCAAACCCATTTTAACGACGGCAGTTTCTTTATCGTGCGATTAACGCAAATCCAGTTGGCCTAGTTGGTCCACAACAATTGGCCTAGCAAACTTTGTTTTTTTTCACATGCTGTTGCAACAACTATTAACATTAGAAAAACTACAACACCAAACCAGATCTAGCTTGTTTGGGCTTGCATTGCAAGCTGGCAAAAGAGTAGTAGGCTACGTTACGTTTTGAGTGGATGGCGAGCGCGAGACGCCGAAATGGATGCCAATAAAATTCTGAATGAAAAGTTTACTTTTAAAAAGTTGCCAAATAATTCTATTGACAATAACAATGTGATCTGTGTGTTTGGTCGTGAACTGAGCTATCATTGCAGCACGTCCAGTCTGAAATATCACTTGATGGCAAACCACACAGCTGATGCGAATTCTCCGCCCCCTCGTCAAAGCCAGGCGACAATGGATGACTTCAGACAGTATGCCAATGTTGTTTTCAATAAAAAAACATTTGAACAAAGCAAGTTGATCCACTTTTCCATGTAGATAAGAGCATTAAAATGAGAAAAAAATAATGGGACGAAAAGAAATCAAGATTTAGAACAGATAAAAATGTGCGATTAATTGCGAGTTAACTATGACATTAATGCGATTAATCCGATTAAATATTTTAATCGTTTGACAGCACTAATTACCACACATATTATGTTCCTTTCTTTAACAAAATTTTAATAATTCTATGTAACATTGCATTTAAAAAAATAATAATATTGGAAAATTGGAAAATGACGCAGAAGACAAAATATAAAACAGTAGTGGATACATTTTAGTAGTGGATACATTTTAAAAACAAAACTGCAGTCCCTAAGCCCTTTGTACATTACTGTATACATAAAAAGATAGAAAATAATATCAGTGTTTGGATATCCCAGTGAATACAAGTTGGATCAAGTCAGAAATGGCCATGGCTGCATCTCAATTCAATACTACGCATATTATATAGTATACCAGATTAAGATTAGTATGTCCCAAACCATAGTACACCAAAAATGGTATGTCAAAAGTCCCTGCATGGTCTACTACGTCTGGTGGATTTTTGTAGTATGCAACCATGCATGCTTTTTGGTGTAGATTTCCCAGAACCCGCTGCCAACTTTTCACCAGACGAACGTTTACGAAAACTAGCATAATTTGCTGATTTTGCTAGCATGTTAGCTAAACACTAAGCCAGGGACAACTGTAGCTACTTAACAGATAACTAAATGGATTTGACTAACTTGTTGCAGCTCAAAGATATGCATGTTCCACCAAAGCTACAGCAGCTGAAATAAGTATTGAACACGTCACCATTTTTCTCAGTTAATATATTTTCAAAGGTGCACTTGACATAAAATTTTCACTAGATGTTGGACACAACCCAAGTATTCCATACATACAAAGAAATCAAAACAAATGAGTTCAGAAATTAAGTTGTTTAATAATGTGAAATGACACAGGGAAAAGGTATTGAACACGCTTACTGATATTAATGGTCATTAATGGACTTTGCACAAAAGCCTTTGTTAGTAATGACAGCTTCAAGATGCCTCCTATATGGAGAAACTAGTCGCATGCATTGCTCTGGTGTGATTTTGGCCCATTCTTCCACACACACAGTCTTCAAATCTTGAAGGTTCTGTGGGCCTCTTCTATGAATCTTGATAGTCCGTTTTTTCCATAGATTTTCAATGGGATTTAAGTCAGGTGATTTGCTGGGCAATTCTAGCAGCTTTATTGTCTTTCTGTGAAACCATTTGAGAGTTTCCTTGGCTGTGTGTTTGTGTTCATTATCTTACTGAAATATCCACCCTTGTTTCATCATCATCCTTGTAGATGGCAGCAGATTTTTGTCAAGAATGTCTCTGTAAATTTGCCCATTCATCCATACTTCAATTATGTGAAGTTTACCAGGACCATATGCTGAAAAGCAGGCCCACAGCATGAAGCTCCCACCTCCAAACTTCACTGTTGGTATGGTGTTTTTAGGGTGATGTGCAGTGCGATTACTCCTTCAAACATGGTGTGTATTATGGCATCCAAACAGTTCAATTTTGCTCTCATCTGACCACACTATATACTCCCTGTATTTCACTGGATTTTCCAAATGTAAAAAAAAAACAATAATTAATTAACATTAAACAAGCTTCAACATGCTGTTTTTTCAGCAATGGAGTCTTGCATGGTGAGCATGCATACAGGCCATGGCAGCGGAGTGCATTACTTACTGTTTTCTTTAAAACAACAGTACCTGCTAATTGCAGGTCTTTTTGAAGCTCTCCACAAGTGGTCCTTGGCTCTTGGACAACTCTTCTGATTATTCTTTTCACTCCTCTGTCAGAAATCTTGCAAGGAGCACCTGGTCAAGGCAAATTTATGGTTTAATGATTGTCTTTCCACTTCCGTATTATGGCCCCAACAGTGCTCACCTAAACATTCAGAAGCTTAGAAATGTGCCTATAACCAATTCCATCATTATGTTTTGCAACAATTAGGTTGGAAAGGTCTTGAGAGGTCAGCTGTTGTCTTGGCTTTCCATAAATGTTTGTACCTCCCTTTTTTCATGTTTTCAATACTTTTTCCCTGTGTCATTTCACATTATTACCCATGACTTAATTTCTGAACTTATTTGTTTTGGTTTCTTTGTATGTGTGGATTACTTGGGTTGTCACCAACATCTGGTGAAATTTCATTTCAATAGCACCGTTGGAAATATATTTACTGAAAAAAATGTTGAAGTGTTCAATACTTATTTCACCTGCTGTACCTATCTACTACTTGTAAGTTGGTGGCTGCTTGCTAACATTTAAAGAACAATGCCTAATGTTTGCCAGCAAAGTGATTGTGTAATTTTTATTGTCTATTTCAATGCGCAGTGTAATCATGCGGTAGTACATTATGTCCCAATAATTGTCTAGTGTTGAGTTTTTTAGTGTTAAGTATACAGTGTTAACTAAAGTGTAAAATTAACATTAGTGAGTGTTAAATTAACACAATAAAGCCCCAGTGTTGGTTTTTTAGAACAGTGTTAGGCAAAACCAGAATGCTTTGCTGCACATTTATGTTTCAGAATAGTTTGCTTTAATATACGTATGTTCTCTGCTTTGTGCATTCATGAATTGATTACTTTGTGTAATTATTAATAATAATAATAATAATAATAATAATAATAATAATGTATAAAATAATAATGTATAAAATAATAATAATACTTTTTACTTTTAAAATCTAATACAAACTGTAAGTGGTATTATTGCCAGCAACCATTACTGAGATTAGTGTTCCCGTCAATGTAGTTTAGCTAGTCTTGTTCAGTTTGCAAGAATTTCACCATTTCAGTTTTATTGAATGCAGGTTGTGAGTGAAAAAATATTACAAGTGTTAGCTAGCCTTTCAGTTGGATTTCAATTAGTAAAGTGACTGTCATTGTTGTACAAGAGCTGTAAAAACACACTCAAGTTTGGTATCTGTCACATTTATTTAAGAATACATGCTGGGAAATATGCTAAATAGATTTAGCACTATTAACGAGTTAAAATCAAAAGTGTTAATTTAACTCGGAATCCGTGGAACACCCTCCGAGTTGAATTAACACTGTGGATTTTCTGTGTGTTCTTAAAATTACATTATTTACCATCATCAGTACAGTGCACACTTGTATTATTTAGTATGCAAAATTAGATTCAGCCCATCACTCAAAAATTAAACCCTTAAAGAAGAAAAAAGAGAAGCAACAGAGAGTTCAACAATCACTTTGTAGGACCTACAGAGTTAAATGGCTATGAGTGGAGAAATGGTGCAACAGGGAACGATGTCAATTGGTCCACTGTATTGGAGGGTGGCAAGAAAGGAGCCTTAAATATGATTGTGGCATCAGCACTTATTTTCCAACTAATATATTAAAATAACAAATTTTGAGTGCCAATGTTTTAAAAAGAACCATCAAACAGAATGACATTTCAAAGCACCATTTGTAATTTAGTAAAATTAAATAAATGTTCTGAGGGTTGAATCATTTTGCAAGTCACTGTACGTATATAAAAATTAAGTACAGATGAAGGACCCTGTGAAAGAAAAAACCATTCATTTGTCTCTACTGTAAAATATGACACAGTGAAGCTGCTCCAAGCAATTCTGTTTCAGTTTTCATTCCACAAAGCACCTCTTAATACGTGGTCCGGGAAAGTCAGCACAAGTGGGCGGTTTCGTATATTGTTCTCTATTTATCCTTTGCGGTTCCTCAAGCAGAGGGGATCACAACGCTTTGAATACTCTACTTTTCAATCATAAACTGAACCATTTGACATGCAGTACTGAAAAAAAACTAAAATCAAAAGATCACAAATAAATCACTCAGTGAAGTCAATCCCACCGTGATCACTCCCTGAAGGCCACCTCGGAAAGGATGTCATGCCGGGCTCATATGGAATCTAAACATTACCTAATTTAATAGGGAATTATCAGAGGAGCTCCCACCCATTGGTCCATCAGCAACATTTGGAGATTAAAAGGTGCTAACGGGGCAACCGCTCTAGAACCTGGCCAAAGCTCTCCCAACACATTGGCCTGGGTAATGCCATGACGCTGGTCTCGGGTGGCAAGTGATGTTTTCACACTGTCTATTTCTGCTCATAGCTAGATGACTCAATTATTTATAATGGCCGCCTGTGCTTCCTGCACTCCTGGGACCTCTAAGAGCAGTGTGTGTTTGTGTCGTGTGTGTGTGTGCTTTCACAGTACCTCTAAGAACCGCAGAGAGCCACTGGCACGCGACCCTATGGAGGGAGATGGGGAGTGGAGCAGGATGAAAGGAGAGGACACGTAAGGAGAGGAGAAGCATTAGAACTACAGCAGTAGGGGAGAAGAATTAGAACTACAGCAGTAGGGGAGAAGCATTAGAACTACAGCAGTAGTGGAGAAGAACGGAGCAGAGCAGAGGTAGAGGAATGAACAGAAGAAGAGGGAGACGGGAATGGACAGGTGACCAGCCCGTCTTAAGAGGCAAAGAGATCATTTGTTCCGATACTCACTCAATGATATTAACTTCAACATCAATCCACACAGGAGTTGGTCTTATGGACATAATGTGAATCTAATAACTGTTAATAATGTGAAAGAACACCTGTCACATTGTATAAAGCTTTAAAGTTGTAACCGTCTTCGAGTCTGCCGTCCCACTTCATCTATACTAGTGGTCTCTATGTCACTGTGGCTGTGGGTCTTCAGGGCTCCCCATTCGGCCCTTACTTGATGCTGACCTGCCTTACTCCTCTTTTCTCCAGGCCACAGGGATATAGCCCCTTTGTGACGCTACCTGTGTGATGAGGAAGCTATATGTTCTCTACTATACATTGCTTCCCCTTACAGTCTATCTCTATCACCCATGAAATGTCTACTGCCATACAAAATAAAACACACACATACGTCCGCACATATAGTATACACACACATACACACAGACAGACAGGCTTGTAACACTGGCTATATTTCCCAGAGGAGAGCTCTGCTATGTGATTGGAACAGTAACACATGCAGACACCTCCACCTTCATTTGCCACTGCAGTATATCTACCTCGCTTTTTCTATCATGCTTCTCCAATGTTCCTCAGACCCCATGCACACACACACACACACACCCCAAAACAGTGTCATGATATTTTGCACTGATGGATCACACACACGTTTCCATTATAGTCTGTTGAGCGGCCAGTGTGTGAGTGTGATTGTGAGACCATCCAGGGGCCTCCACAGGATACTCCAGCTGACCTTGCCATCCTACATGTCAGCAGTTTACTGTATGTATATTGTTGATTTAACTCAAACTGGTTATATCAGTGTGTGTGTGTGTGTGGGGGGGGGGGGGGCAAGGAACATTACATGAACTTGCTCTTTCCCCGTATTAGAGTAGGATGTGAGTGCACCCCCCAAAACAAACCACACCCCTGTGGTTTGGGTGAGTCATGCTCAATGCAGCTGCAGGAGTGCAGGCAACCCTTGATGTCCTGATAGGCTGTCACGTCAGCACATGTGAGAACTGTGAGTCTCTGGAGCGTTACCGTGGTTTCAGGCCTCCGTTTCTCACAGACGGAGCATGCTGGTTTCTAACCTCCGCATCAGAGACCCGGCGATCAACCGGTACAACGCTCAGGCAGGAGGGTGGCATTGTCGTCCGGGCTTACTCTGCTCTGCACACCAAGCTGCCGATTTTGGCCTCAAATCAGTCATGTCATTGACTTTAGTACGCTTAAAAGCCCGGGTCAGGATTGGTCACAGAGGCTTATGGAAGAACATAATCCCAGGTGCATTTCATCAATGTTTGCCTCTCTCTCTCTCTCTCCTCCATGTCCTTCTCCATTTATTTCTCTCATCTGTCCATCCTCCACAGCAAGTCAAACAAGCACCACAGATGGAGTTGTGAAAGCCTTGTGGGTTTTGCCAGGTGGGAGTTTATACTGACTCCTGGGTGATGCATCTAAAGCACACGCACATACACTCCCTCAAGGCCACACACTTGACACCTACACACACTGTGGGAATAAGCTGTTCAGTCTGGTCATACCCGGTCATACACAACTGACATAACCCCCGGTTGAGGAGTGAGATCATGCCCGCATGGTAGACAATGGTTAACTATTCCCTAGTTCTACATACACATCTTACATCTTTTCCAGAGCGACTTACAGTATATATTCAGAAATCCAGGGGAAACTGAAACATGACTTATTTCTACAAATGTTAATACATACTTTTTTTGCTGAACAGATTCAGTTAGAAAACCATAAAGGTTTGACTAGGCGTGCCAATAATTTGTCTGAATTTATTCTTAAACAGCTATTGCTAACAGTATATGTTCAATGACCAGATACCATAAATAGAACAGTGTGGAAATGTTCCACTGGAAAGGTAAATCAGCTGCTAAACAAACACTGCCAAGCCCTTCACTATAATTCACAGATAAGATGAGAACCATTTTTCTCCACACTTTCTTCTTGTCATCACTTACACAATGCAATGTTCCTTTCTAACTGATAACTGTAAATAACTAACTGTTATTGTCATCTGGGTTGAAAGGGGAAATTTAGGGTTTGCAACATTTATATTTTAAAGGTTTTTGGGGGGATTTTTTCGCTGTTTTTAATGATGTAAGAGTAACAAGGCATGTAGTGGTAGTAGTATAATATACTCCACTGGTAGACTCCCCTGTCCTCCTCTGGTCCTCTTTTCCTCTGGTCCTATCTTCCGCTCCTTTTCTCCTCCACTTCCTCACAGTCTTCCCTTCCTCCTCTCTTCTTCGCCCCCTCGCTTCCTCTCCTCTCCCCCTAACTTCCTCTCCTCCTCTCCCCCTCTCTTCTTGTAGTGGGAGACAGACCCTCTTATCCAGAGTAAACTAAAGTAGTGTGTATATACATCATTTTTGCACTGACAGGACAGTTAGCCTGCTCAAAAAGGTAAGTATAAGTGTTGTGTTATGAACATACTGCTTAGGTTGTGGCATCCACTAATAGATGTGTGACACTAATGTGTGGTTTTACCTGATTTGTATTTAAAAGACTTGTGTGGCCAGTGGCCACCATGCCAATGTATGATACATTTTGACTAGTGATGCCTGTGAACTAGAGGTTCAGAATAATTTCCCCAGATAATTCACATGTAATAAGAATGCATAGGTAATATTTGTTGGCCAAAGTTCTGATAAAATGTCCATTATTAAAACGATAAATTGCTGGAATCAGCATGGAATTTTAGAACAGTAAAATGGATCATGTCTTAGCAGGACAGCAGAGAACTATACTGATGCAGATAGCTTAATGACAAAGGAACAGCCAGTAGCTCCATGAAACTGAATGGACCACTTCTGTCCCTGGTTGATAGACACCTCTGCAAGTTTCTGGGCCACTCTGACAATGCACACACATACACAGAAAGACATTTGCTCTGTTAATACTACTAGATACTACTATTAATATATTAATACCGGTAATCATAAGAAAATACCCCTGTTGTGTCGTCTGGGTAGCAATGGTTATTCTAATGTAAGTCGTCTGAAAAACGTTTAATCCAATCACATGTCGATGATTCTTATTGCACTGCTCATCCAACATGGAAGCCTTTAGCAGTTGCCTTGAGCACTACATGGCAAGGAAGATAATCTGACTTGTCTATCCCAAAACCATGTTACCGGCATGCCAATTTGCTGGGGGTGTTATTTCTAAATAACAAAACTAATATGTAAACTAAGTCATTCAAATGGAAAAGCTGAGAATGTATACAAGATTGATTTAAAATACAAATATTTGGGAGAACAGAGCCAGAATACAAAAAAATGCTTCACTATCCCAGGTTAGGGGCAATCTAGCTGATTGGTTTTCACTGTATGCCAGATGGGTTTATTGTGTAGGCTAGTTTGAGTCAGCCAGATACACTGTCAGTATGAATTGAATTATCAGAGGTCCGTTGATAGTGTGGAGTTCTAAACCTACAGCTCACGATCAATTGGATGAATGGAGGACACACAGCAAGTGCTTTCATTAAACACACAGCGACACACACTAACACACAGACTCAGATTACACGGGGTAGAGCACATCAGCCAATCCCCTAGGAATGAGAGAGGGGGAGAGAGAGGGAGAGAGAGGGAGAGAGAGGAAGAGAGAGAGGAAGAGAGAGAGAGAGGGAGAGAGAGAGGGAGAGAGAGAGGGAGAGAGAGAGGGATGGGGAAGGAGAAAGGAGAGATGGTATGAGAGACAGAGAACTCTAGAGAGACAAATTACAGAATAGAGAAGGAGTGATGGTGAGCCAGATAGAAAGAGAGAGACCTAAGCACAGAGAGGGACACAGTTAACTAATATGAAATAATTAAGACTGATGTGAAAAAGACATGGGATGAGTTAGAGGAGAGAGAAGATGAAGAGACGACTGCAGTGAGCAGGGGACAGGGGTGATGGAAGGCATGGGAAAGAAGAGCACTGTGCTCGTTCTTTCCATCAGTCTTTGAGAGCATCGTCTGGGACTCGCTCTCCCATTCATCTAGAGGTGAATACATAAATAAATAACTGCCATAATTCCTTCCAAATGAGCCAGAAATAGATCCATCCCGAACTGTAATCTGTATCTAAATGCAGGTTGTGTATACATCTGACCCAACACAAAACCCTTAGAGCAGGAGGAATGTCAACAGAACCTGATGTTAAAGGTACAAATGTCAAACTTTTTCTCCACAGATGACATTACTTAATGGATCTAATTTGTTTATCTGTGACCAGAGACAACCAACACGTTGTCCATGAACAAGAGTCATTTGTTGCCCTAAAATGTAAAGTAGCCTCCACAGTACAATAAGTAACCTTCTCATGCATCATGTTTGCAGAATGTTTCCATGCAGCTAAATCACAACTCTGGTTATGTCACCTTTTCGGTCTTCATGTCATACCGTAGCTCTAAAAATAGCTATGTTTTCTGCTCTTGATTAAGACCCAGATAGACAGGTAGTCGCTGCAAGGAGCACACACGTCAGTGAAAGAAACCACATTCTTGACACACTACACACATCCACACACACATTATCGCACAATCACTTGCAGAAACAGACAAAAGTAGAATAGGATAAAAAGAAATGCAAATTGAAACAGGAGCTATGAAGTTAAATAAACAACTGATTCTCCTTGATCTCCCAGGCTCCAGAATGTGTAGGAGTAACTTTGATTGCAAAGAGATTTTAGACACTGAAAAGTTCTCATTTTTCACCCAGTGCATAAATATATGGTTGTATTATGTCTCTTAGTGTGATAGCTCGATGTGTAAATGTCCATTGGTTCTAAGAGTAAGTAGGAGTCATGTGATGTCTCAAACCTTAACATGCACCTCCCACAGTACACTGCATAAAGAACGAAAGAATACAGCTAACATACTGTACCATCATTAATAAAACAATACAACCTGTGGCAACTGCTATGTAAAGACCATTAAATCATATACATAATTATGAAAGGCTAGTTACTCCGTAATCACTCGTGGACAGATTAAGTGGCGCGAACATGACAAGTTCCTCAAAGACTTATGGAATTACAAGCAGCAGTAGTTACAAGCAGCAATAATTACCAGCAGCATTAGTTATCAGCAGCAGTGGTAACCAGCAGCAGGAGTTACCAGCAAGTTCAAGTGTCATTTATATGTCACCTGTACAGGAGACGCAAATGTTATTACATGTTCTGAGCAAAGTCGGAGAAGCTATAGTCAGGCTCGAACCACTAACATGACATGGCTGGTTCTGCAACGCAGCGACTTAGCCCACTTTGCCACCCGGATCCCCTATGTGATTACAAACTCATGCAGAATCACTGTCCTTTGAGTTAACCAAGATTACTTATACCAGCCTAGAACATTCCATTAAATTATATTGAAGGGATCCACGTTGCATAGATGGCTAAGTTGCTGCCTTGAAGGACAAGCTATGTCATGATAGTCAGTGGTTCAAGCCTGACTACAGTACTGTGGCAAAGTCTTAGGGACCCCAGATATTATTTGACTGAAATCTGTTTGTAAGGATTCAGTTTTTCCATTCATTTGCATTACTGTGTCAGTAGAAATTACGAATGTAAGTATTACCAAACCATTTGCCATAAAATGCAATGCTAGAAAGAATTATTTATACTTTTGTTAATGAAAGTAACATTATGTAATAGACCGCATTTCAGATTATTACCTGATTACATGTTAGTTATATTGGCCAGTGCATGTTGACACAATGATAACAAACATGTATGCTAATGATCAATGACATAATGACCTGATAGAACCAACCTGATTAACTGAAACAGAAATGGGTGTAGAAACTGGGTAAAGGACAATCAAACAAATATGTAAGGGTGTGACACCTGATATTGTTGTGTGGGTATATTCTTTTTTCACAGTTTTCTGCTCTTTACGGTATAAATTTCAAATTAAGAAACTTTATTTTCTATATTTTTGAAAGCATCTTTCGTTTATCGATTTTTTTGCACAGTACTGTTTGTCTTCTCTATGCACAGAACATCCCACACAAGGCAGTACAAATTGTCATAGCGCTGACTAAGATTTGGGGGTAGATAAGTCGGATTATCTACATTATCTTGTAGTGAACTATCCCTTTAACGTCATGGCACATGAATACATCTCATCATTCTCATCATTGGATCCATTTTGAGGTCTAAAAGTATGTTGTTGTAGTAAACTCTCCCTTCAATCTACTTGACAAACACCGTTTGCAGGGGAGTGTCCAGCAAATGTGATAATTATTTAATGAAAAAAACCTTATTATTCAGTAATTCAGAGGAATCCCTGAATCCATAATGCCCTTTGACCCCACCAGCATTGAGCGTTTAACCACTTCCTTCCTTCCCTATCTGTCTGTCTTCTCTCTGTCTTTATATTTCATAAATACACTTTGTTTTACATTATTCAGCTACTCCATTGATATTTCAACAGGCTAAACACAGTCTACAGTGCTTAAAATGATAGTTGTTTCATTAAAAAAACAGCCTTTATATTTAAAATTCCACTCAGCATGGAATTTAGGTTTTATCACAGATAGCCAGCAACATCTCTCGTACTATTTTGTCTCCTTGGATTTTACAGGGAAAAACCCCTCAACAACATCTGTACAAACTCAGTTTTTTTTTTGTTCAACGTTATGAGATCCAGCGAATAGAAAAGTTCCTCTGTGCGTGAGCAATAACATTTTCATAAATAAATATTATTATAAACTTTTATTTACACAGGGAAAACAAGCTGAGACCAGAGTCTGCTTTACAGTTGTGCCCTGTGATACAACACTATAAAAATAGCAGCCAAAAAATTGTAACCAAATAAAAGTTAAATGTAATAAAATACATATAATAATTTAAAATGTGAACACTTGCTTAATAAAAACACTTGCATAATGAAAGCACACATTAATAGACATTCAGAGTTGACAGTAAAAAGTTAATGTAAAATAAATTTAAATTCTCATAGAGGAACTAAAACCTCTAGCTTAAGTTTACTCTGTAAATAATTCCATGAGTATGTGGCATGATATTCAAGTTTTACCTAACTCAAAGTGAACCCTTGGTATCTCTCATGCCAACAGGTCCTGTGAACAAATCTGATATATACTTTTTGACCCGCATTTTTTTATTTAGATAACTAGTTTGTTTCTGGAATACAGCCTTTTACACAAAGATCAAACAATGTCTGCACCTTCTTAAAAGTCAAGGAATTCCAGCGAAGTTTATACCAGGCAATGATGTGTGCGAAAGTTTGCACCAGTAATAAAGCGCAACTCTTCTTGATACACTGCATCCAAATGTTTCAACGCTGAAGCTGAACCATGCAAATATAGTACATTACCATAATCGAGCACTGACATAAAAGTGCATGTACAATTTCCTTTTTGTATGCAGTGAAGAAAAACATGATTTATTTCAGCTTCCTCACCAGCTCAATAGTATGTTTATTAAAATAGTGTTTATCATCAAACCAAATTCCCAGGTATTTATTGGTACAGACCCATTCTAAAACAGAGTTGTCAAGAGTAGTAATGTTAAGATCATTCAATCATAGAATTTAGGATTTGGAAAATAGCATACTTACTTTTACTTGCATTTGACAAGCCTGATCTCTACAAGTGTATTTTTTAGAAATTAAAAGTCAGTGTAAATGCTTCAGCAAGAAATAGGCTACCACATTTAGTATTGTGTCATCAGCATAGAAATGCATGTTTTTGCAGAGTTAAAGATATAATTCATGTAAAAAGTGAACAATAAAGGGGCAAAAATGTAACCTTTTACCCCATCAGCAATAATAGCCTGTGATCTATTGCGAAAATAATCCGGAAATCATGCACAAGTGTCTCCGGCAAACCCCAATGAGATCACACACTCTGAATAACTTAACATTCAGTCTCTGTGCGTGTATGTGTTTATATATGTGTGTTTGACAGCCATATCCGTCAATGATGAAAAAATATGTAAAATTAGCACAAAATGTATCACTACCTACCATACACTCATACATTCTGCTGAGACAAAACAGAGATGCTAATTAGATAGTGATATACTGCATTTTCACACATTATTAAGCAAATGAAAACATCTAAAGATGTTTACACAAATACCGATGCACAATTTGAACAGTCCTTCTTTTAATCCTATGACACTTCAGAAGTGACATTGAGAAGTGACATGCTCTAGCATGGATGATTTGCTCTAGCATGGATGATTTGCTCTAGCATGGAAGATGTGCTCTAAAATGGATGATGTGCTCTAGCATGGATGATGTGCTCTAGCATGGATGATGTGCTCTAGCATGGATGATGTGCTCTAGCATGGATGATTTGCTCTAGCATGGATGATGTGCTCTAGCATGGATGATTTGCTCTAGCATGGATGATGTGCTCTAGCATGGATGATGTGCTCTAGCATGGATGATGTGCTCTAGCATGGATGATTTGCTCTAGCATGGATGATTTGCTCTAGCATGGATGATTTGCTCTAGCATGGATGATGTGCTCTAGCATGGATGCCAGTCTATTTCCTCTTTGACTAACATTCAGTGTCCCTGATAAAATGTAATGTGAATGAACACAACGAGTCAGCCTGTCTCCTTGAATGACGACCATCCCATTTCCATTCCCATCTGAATCGACTTTTACTTTTAGCAGTCTAAGCGCCTGACCACACATCTACCAACAGGGGCTTGAGCCCCGGCTCGGTCAACTGTCTGTGTCCTTCCTCTCTGTCTCCCACTCTCTACCTCCATATGCTTACACTGTCCTGTCATTCAAATAATACAATCCCCCAAATAAAAAAGATATGATAATGTTTTTAAGGTTTCATCAGCATATGTGTTGCAAGAATTATGGTTTGATATGTTTTGTAATTCCATACTGGGGTTTTATTGTATTTCAATGTTATAAACAATATTTCTCCCCATTACATCGGTTGCAGAAAAACATGAGAAAGCCATGAGAAAAAGACAGAAATGCTGAAAGCAAACTGGCTCCCTATTGGAAAAGAAGATGGAGAACAAACTATGAAAAAAATACAGCAATTTCATTGCAGGTACAGCAATCAGTGAATATATAATCTAGTGACACTCAAAATTATTAGATATTAGGTGTGCACTGACATATCCTCCAGCAATTGGTATTTGCTGACTGATTACTACAGTTACGTATCCAATATGCCACAGTCACTTTTATAGTTTGTGTCCAATTGTTATGTACAATTCCAGAAATGCATATTTTATCATTTAATTGATCATTATTCTATTAATTGTGCTTATTTTTGTGAAAGTGTTTTTTCTAAGAATATGTAGATATAGTACTTTTGTGTGATGGATTTTGCAATAAAAGCATTATATGAAGCAACATTATAATTATGTTATGCCAAGGAGCAGTACTCAGGCAACGGTACACAGGCAACGGTACACAGGCAACGGTACACAGGCAACGGTACACAGGCAACGGTACACAGGCAACGGTACACAGGCAACGGTACACAGGCAACGGTACACAGGCAACGGTACACAGGCAACGGTACACAGGCAACGGTACACAGGCAACGGTACACAGGCAACGGTACACAGGCAACGGTACAAAGAAACAGTACATAGGTAGAACATCTGTATCATAGTAACAACCTCTCTAGCACCTCTGGAAACATGTGATATTAGTGACCAAGTAAACCAAGTAAAATTCAGAGTACATGTAGAAGTACTATGAAAATGGGTTCAGATCAAGTGTGAATCACCCTCTCTTGGGTGTTCCCTACTGGGATACAGTATGTGGTGGGGGGGGACTTTAGGTTGTCAAAGTCTTGGTTACAAGGGTTTTTCAGGATATGTATCAACCGACAGCAGTTTAAAGTGTCCCATTTCATCCCTTTATATTGCTTTGCTGTGGTATTCAGCCCCAGGGGATCGCTGAAGATGTCATTTCCTTCCTCCATTTTCTCCTCTCTTGTCTAATTACTTATTTTCTTTAAGATGTATTTCTGCAGATTGATGCTGAATGGAATACAATTGAGAGAGTGGGAAGGAGACAGTTTAGTCATTTCACAGAGACAACTTACAGCGCTAATTAGAGTTAATTGCCTTGCTCAAGGGCACAGATACAGATTTTTTCAAATCAGGAATTTGAACCATGAAACTTTCAGCTGCTGGACCAACGCTGTTGAGTGCTAGGCTACCTGCCCGCCCACTGGATAGTGCTGATTAGATAGAGGCTGGACTCAGCCCATGCTGCAGCAGGTGAATGTGCACTGGAGACACTGGCTTAGACCATCGAACCATCCTAGGTTTCTTCTGCCTACTTCCTCAATTCTCTCTCCTCTCTTCCTCTCTTGGCCTGTGCTGGACTCATCTGAACTCATAATTCAGAATTCAAGGCCATTTATCCAGTGACTGGGTTTGGCTGCCCTGAACATCCTAGTACCGAACCCTTGCTACTAATGGAGGGTGGCAGGCTGAGGTCGTGCTGTCTGTCTGGGTAACTGGCCAGTATATGCCTCCTGAACTTCCACTGACCCACTCGCTCACAGTCTTGTAAGAACGCAGAACGACCAACCGGCACACGTATGACACGTTTCATGAGAAAATTAGTTGTCATTATGCTTTGTCCTTCCTGAGAATAATTTGTTACCATTTGTGGAAATTCTGTATAATAAGGCAACATTTTAATGGAATAGTACAAAGTTGTGTCTAACCTCTAATTGAGTGCCTTTTTACAGACTATTTAAAAAAAAAAAGTATTTAGTTCTAACAGAGGCATAATGTCACGTTTAAAATCATGTTTAAAAATGTATATTGGATTGAACATTGTTTTTTAAACAAAGTTTTTTACCACCAAGTAAAATATCATTTTATTTTTTGTGTGTGTGTATGATTTTCAATGTGTGTTTGTGGGTTTGGAGTTGTGAACTTGCTTTGACATGCTTATATTTTAATAATGTTGTAAGAAATAAATGTAAAAAGGAAACCATTGAAATAATCATAAATGATTTACAAAAATAACAAATACGTATTTTAGGAAGGGTAATGTCAGAAATGTAAATCATCTCTTGAAGTAACAGCTGTGAAGTGACAGTAATTTATTTTGGTTTGATTGTCTTTGGAGTGTTAAATGCATACTGTGGACTTGTTTTAATAAGCTAACATTACACTATTGCACCAATTGAATTGAATACTATTGAACATGGATGACTCATTTCAATTCATTTTAATGTACAACGCCAAACACTAAAAGAAAAATGAAATGTAGGTCTACTAATTTTGGTTTTAGTGATGGTTTCCCCTTCTGGTTAAGCAAGGACCATTGCATTGCATGTGTAGATAGGAAATCTCTTTTTCTTGCCTTATTTTTATGATGTAAGTATGAAATATTCAGCATCAACCATAGGAATAATTAGGATTTAATGCTTTGATCAGTGGGTTGGATTTGAACAACAGATATCTCACCTCACCGGCTGGAGGATTCAATCTAGCAATGGTTCGATCAAATTCTCTACCCGCAAGTCTACTCTGCCACAGTATACACACTACATATTGACTGTTAGATTTCAGAAACATGAATGTTACAATCTTTAGGTTTTCAGTAAAACATTATGTTATAGTCCTTTTTAAAGAAATGTATTTTTAACCATAAAAGAAAAAAGAAAAGCATTGCAGGAGAATAAAGTGTGACACTTCAACCACCCACTTAAACACACACCTACCCACACCCACACACCAACACACCAACACATCCACAAACACGCATATTCATTCATTTGCCAGTTTGCCAAACCAGTCTAAATGAGGGAGGGGAGTGGTCTAATAAATTGCTCTTTGGGTGGGTTAAACAGGAGATCATCTGGCCCAGTGGGGACTGGCTGACTGTTATGTCGCCCCGCTGGAGGAACTATTTTTCTGTCTGTGTTCAGCCATCGCCTCCAGATCAGAGATAGGCTTTATGTTAAGCACACAGGAAAGTGAAATATCATGCTCTTTAGAAATATAGCCTACGGAACTGAGAGGCTTGAGCCATTTGGATGTATATAAAATTTGAATCTTATGTGTGAATGAACAGGTTTTATTAAAAAAATAGGACAAAATGTCTCCAAGCTAAAATACACCAGAATAAATATGATTAATGGACATTTTCCATGTCACTATTTTGAGAAAATAAGGCAATTTCTAGGGCAAAGTGACCACTCTCTTTGAAGATATGCATTAGTGCTTGAAGCATTAGTGGTTGAAGCTGAGTTTTTGAAGTTAGTGTTTCAGTAAGGTCAAGAATTAGGATTTTTTTAAATAGGATATTTTGAAGGGCAATCAATGTTGTCCCTGTAATTGTGTTAGATGTTCGGGTGTGTCTTAGTTTAACAGATTGAATTAGCACCAAAAGTATTTACATGTATAACAAAACATGAAAAAACTGCTCCCTTTGGGTCACTTTGATAGTTCCTTTGAGGAAAAAGTACATTTTTGGCTCAGGGGTTAGGTTTAGGGTCAAACTTACCAATAGGTTTAGTGTTATGTCCCCCAGTCCCAGTTTGTGCTATTTTCCTATGTTGTATATGTGTGTGCATATTCTGTGTTCTGCTCTGTGTCTCTGTGTGCGTTTTCCCTACAGGTGGTTTCAATCAACTGCTGAGTGAAGGTGATGAGGCCCATTCTACTGTGGTCCCGCCCACTCATCAGTGCTATCGTCTGTTACCTGTTAGGCATGGGTTATAAGGCCCAGTGTTTTGGGAGGTTATTCTCTCTGTCAGTGTGGAAGGTGTGATCTGTGATTTGCTGAGCCCAAAACCGCATGAAATACATTCTGAGAGAACTATTTTGTATAACCGAAATATGTGAAATATGAACGTATGCGAGGGTCAATTATGTTCGTCAGGAATTAAATTTAACAATACAATAATGTAAATATGAACATATGAAGATCATGACGTAGATGGAAAATAGCCTGGGGTGGAGGGCAGGGATGGTGGATGGGCGTATAAATCTGCGACTTTCATGCCAGTGTTTGTGAGTTCAAATCCAGACTGACACTTTGTGTGTTTTGTACTCCATTGCAGCGTGATGCAGACAGTTTTTTGTAATGTTAACCCTAAGTCAAAGTCAAAGTCAAAATTGTTTATTTAACATTAATCCTAACCTTATCCTCAGTAACGTCATGCCTAACCTTAACCGTTAGTAACCTCATGCCTAACCTTAACCGTTAGTATCCTCATACCTAACCTTAACCATTAGTATCCTCATACCTAACCTTAACCGTGCAGGGGCAACGTAATAGAAATATGAATATAGCCTAATAGCAAAATGTGCAGCTGAAACGTAAAAACACCCTAAATATGTTGGCATATAACGTAATTCATGTTTTCAAAATAGTTTCCTGAGAACGTAATTTGGGCGAACATCTGAGATGTACGGTTGGATTTGCTGCATGCTTTGGTTGAGTTTTGTAAGAGTTTGTTGGCTGTAGATTTTGGGAATATTTGTGATGTATCACTCAGTGTTCGGTGTGTGTGAATGAGGCCTATAGTTGTGTGCTGAAATTTTGTTTGTGTTTGGGTTGGAGAAAGCTTGGTTGTGTGCTTTAAAAAATATGTTGTATTTTTATTACAATTATCATTGTTTGTTATATTAACAAACCTTGTTTTCATTTCTTTTCTGGGGAAGGGGAACGCAATGGGAGTGTGTAGACAGAGCCGCCCCCCGGAATACATCTCCCATAGGGTAACTCCCATGAATATATACACTAGGCAAGACCTGGGCGGAACACCCCCTGTATTTTGGTTAGGGCGCCTGGTTCGTGTGCCAGTGTAGTTTTAGTTTTGGTTAAGCAGTTAGGACAGCTAAGGGGTGGGCTTTGTAATTTTACTTTCTTTGCTTTGGTTCCGTCCAGACCCTTTTCCTAACTATTTACCGTGTGTAAATAAACCCCTTTGTTAAACTGCACATTTTCTGTCAGTGTCCTTACCCACGACTCACTCCACACCTCTTTCTCTGTCCACTGAGGGTCCTTGAGCAGTGGGGTGTCACGGTCCCCTCCCTCCGGGTAGGCTTACATACATTTAGGGTCAGAATTTATAATTGAGTGCATTACAGGTTAGTTTTAGGGTTATTTACAGGCATTAAGTCTAGGGCTAGTTTAGGTCCCCCAAAATAATAAGTAGATTTTGAAAGAAATACAGTATACAAGTATGTCCCCCAATATAAAACTCCTATGCCCTAGCTTTGGTATAATGTGGAGGTCAAGTTTTGGTGAGGATGTTGTGTGAGACAGACCAGTATTGTAACATTAACCTCAGGCACTTGTATGGTTTGCATGCAAGGGAATAAATCCAGAAATATATTTGCAGCACTTTTCCTAATACCAAGAGACTACATGTGTGTCAGTGAATATTGGTGATACTGATGATTTCAGTTCTGTTTGTCTTGAAGTGGAATTGAACTGTGCCCTGACGTACAGGGGAAAAAACACTTTAGCTGAAGGACCCTTTTTATTTTATGTTCTACAACCTTTTTCTATTGCCATATTCACTAATGCAGTAACCGAGCAACCAAACTCTATATTTAAGCAAAACGAGACAAGGGGCCTATTCGCCAGTGATGACGAGGTCGGTTATATTCCCAGCGTACAAGGCTTATTACCTCATTAAAACGCTGATTGCATCAACATATTGTTTTGCATATTTTTATCGTAACCGTTAAAAAATCTGTGCCTCATGTGGAGTCACAGCAAAAACTCCACTGTCAACACTGGACACAGGGCCGAGATAGGTGAGAACAGAGGCATAGGACCTGCGGGGAAAAGGGGTACTATAAGTATATTACGCTTTAACGTATGTGGAGGGGCTCTCTAATCTGGGAATAAAAAGGGGAGGGGCCCTCAGAGCCGCCTGTGTACAGGGCCCAGAATTGTGCTATGCCCCTGGGTTAGGATACCTCAACTGAGTTCCTCCTGGTGTGATGTCGGTTGATGTAAGCGGTGGGACTCTACGCCTCCCAATCACGCAGGAGCACGACTCTACTGCTAAACTCAACACAATAAGTGTAATGAGGTGAACCGTGTATGAGCGCGCACACACACTTGAGAAACTGGGAACCCCTGCTGCATAGTAAACGGAATGTGTTCAACGCACTGAGGAGCACCCGCTGTGGATCCATGTCTCCCTTGTGCACACAATCGCGCGCACACACACGCTCACAATCAGCAACACTCTGAAAACAGCTGGACATCCATTCTACCCTCCTGTTGTCCATAATAAAATGAGAAATTTGCTTACCTAATCCGACCTTCACATATTCTCTACAAGCCTGTCCAAAACACTCTTTAAGAGCAACATCTGCATTTACCAAATAAGATTCATAAAGTCAGCCTGGCAGCTTTGATCAAAATCTTGATTCGCACCTGTCTGTCCTGCTGGCTATCTGACGATTAACAGTGTGCCACCGAATTTACGGGAAATCAACTCAAATGGGGCATCAACTCATTAATGAATTATAATTACCGGCGTGGTTGTAATTAGTCTACGACACAGAATTTCAAAGCGCACTGCACTGACCTCCAATTAACCAGTATGGCCTCATTAAGCCGCACACCAAGTTTCGACCGTATAGGGAAGGTGCGCATTTCCCAAAGGAAGAAACCAAGTTTCTCACATCGCTGACCTGGCGAAGACTTCACGGAGTATGAATCATTGATCAGACAGGTGGAATCGCCCAGAATAATTACCGCCAGTCACATAGTTACTGGCGAAACTCAGCACATTTTATCAAAAGTACACCCCAAAATAAAGAGTTATCAACCGGGTAAAATTATATTCCTAATCATACTCACTCAGCCTCGCGGATGAACGGGTGGAGCGATGTTGCGCTGCATCTCGGTCTCGCTTTCTCGCTCTGGAAGCTTTTCAGATGAGTTCTCCTGGGACAGAGCGCGTCTTAGATTTCGTAATCATTCTCTGCAAAGATGTACCCCCCTCACTGACTCAGACCTTTCCTTCACACTTCAATGACATTAAGCGCGAAACCATTTTGCACTGTGCAAAACTGTTGGTTTCGGTGTTGTTGGTTTTCACGCGTCCGTGTCAGTTTCTGGAGCAGAAGTAGCGGCTCCTGTTTCTATTTCAAAGGATGCTTCTCGTTCTACCAGAGGTGCTTGTCTCTCGTTTTCCCGTCCTGTTCCATCTGTGCTCTCGAGGTTGCTCGGTAAAGCGCGACCATGTGATGAAGGCAGGATCCAGGCGCCCTACCCATTCACTCAAACGGCCTCCTTCACATAGCGCCCCCCAACGCACAGCCTTAGAAATAACAACCAGATTAAAAAAACCAAATGTCATATTCAGAATACGGGGGCACGTATTTCTTGTAAGATGACAGATATTCATTATTAATATGTTCATCCTAATAGACCCAGTATACCTTCATAATCAAGTATAGACTACTCTCGTTGTAAAACATTGGCGTAATAGCCTGCATAAAAGAGACCATTGCTGCCTGGGCTGCATATTGAGTATAGTGCATGATTTGAAACATTTATGAGCATAGGTCTAAATAAGGAAACCATTCACATTGCTTGTAACGGCAAGTTAGTTATAGTTTCGCTTTCCCCTTACACTGGGTCGTTATAACTTCCAGTGCGAGATCCAGAGATATTGATTCACGTCATCATGCAGACATATACAAACAGTGTAGCTATCAAATCTGTGGTGCGTTTGACAAGTTGGAAAACCCATAATGGACGGAGACTGGGGTTGGAATATCTGTTTTTCTTGATTACAGCTGAAATGGTTTCCCTTCTGAATTGGTTGGTTGTCAGTTATGTGCAGGCGTGTGTGTGTGTGTGTGTGTGTGTGTGTGTGTGTGTGTGTGTGTGTGTGTGTGTGTGTGTGTGTGTGTGTGTGTGTGTGTGTGTGTGTGTGTGTGTGTGAAGACAAACCTATATGAATACATGCGTTCAACATGCATGTGAGAGAGTGGACAAGAGACTGAGAAAGGATAAGACATTCTAATGGAGAGAAAAGATGCCTCGTTTGCTGTTCAGAGGTCTTTGTGTTGATGTCGGCCATGCTCCAGACTCTAGGCTCTGTCCTACAATGCAGGTCTACCCAGAGCACCACGGTCCTGACTAGACTGTCACTTCTTGTTAGCATCTGTGTGGGGGTGGAAGCTACAGAGCCCTGGGGATTTATGGGGCTAGACTGGACACACAACAGCCCAGTCACACACACAGACACACTCACACACTGGGGGGAGATATGGAGGTGTCAAAGTGTAGGGCATTTGAAAGGGAACACAAGGGAAACCTCCATTAGTTGTTTTCAAAGAGTGTATAGCCACTGACCTTATTTTTGCCTGTGCTGGGCTCAACTGCTAGCATAACACAAATAACAGGCCTGCTTTTAAACAAAACCTACGTTTTTTAACAATCACACACTACAAGGCTTGCTTTGAAAAAAAATGTTCTAAAGAACCTACGTATTTTTTAAATCACACAGTTGACGGCCTTGCTTTTAAAGAACCATTCTGACAAGAACAAAGCAGGTCTGTGCATTGCTTTTTGATTGTACACTGAAGTGGGTAAGTAGAATCTGTCTTGAACTGTCTGTTTGCAGTCATTGTATTGATTAGGCAATACACTGTCTTTAATGTTGTTCAGTATTCTGACAATATGGGCAAAAAGCAAATGATGGTAAGGATGGCATCAGCTTTATTACTATGTGAATGTCCAATTACTCCTCATTACATGACTCAGAACCCTCTCCCAATAGAAAACACATCCACAGTGAAGAAAGTGTTGTCCGCCTACCTACCCACAAAATGCCAGCCGTATACAGTATATTTATAGTTGTGGAGGGGGTGGGCTACTGGGCAAGCACTGGGCTCAGGGTTGTGGTACGCAAGCTTAGAGAGAGAGGAGGAGTGTGTGATGTAATGAGAAGTGAAGTGTTCCCTCACTCCGTGGGCAGAGGTGTAAAACATTTATCATGCTGGTGCAGCAGTAAGGTGGGACCCAACCATGGCAGCCAGAACCAACCAAACAGGCTTCTAAAATAGTCTTCTCCTTAAAAATATGTTTCCATTATGGATCAGATTTAGAGCTTAGAGCAGTGGTTCTTGCTTTGTGGATCAGATTTAGAATTTAGAGCAGTGGTTCTCGCTGTGTGGATCAGATTTAGAATTTAGAGCAGTGGTTCTCGCTGTGTGGA
>JACXGM010010338.1:0-26386 GCA_016801145.1 Umbra pygmaea | reverse complement strand
ACATCCGGTCTGATTAACGCATTGGTTTTAGTGCACGAGTAGGAAAAATCCAATGCATGCAACAACCCGAATGCACCGCAGCCGCAATCCAATGCATTCCGCTATGCGTCTTTGCATCACTAGCGGACTCCTTCATTGGAAATGACTGGACTTCCGTTGTTACGCATATGCAATGACGGATTCTGTGTGATTTGGGCATAATCCAATGCATGCAACACCCCGAACGCACCGCAGCCGCAATCCAACGCATTCCGGTATGCGTCTTTGCATCACTGGCGGACTCCTTCATTGGAAATGGCTGGACTTCCGTTGTTACGCATATGCAATGACGGATTCTGTGTGATTTGGGCTTTAAGCTGGATTCACACCAGATCAGGCAAAAAGTCCCCGTACGGCATCGTAATGCAGACACACAGCAATCAACATCATAATCAATCTTCAGCATCTACGAGATGGTACGCAACATTGCATACAACTGTCCACCTCCAGCAAGGCGACTGGCAGGAGCTGTTTTCAGTTTAGTATTCATTGACAATACGAAAACTATCTACTGAGCTGTCAAAGCTTGTCTTGCAATCTCACACACCCATAGTTGAAAGCGACATATTAGACCTTTTTCGGAGGTAAATCAACTTCCGGTTCTGACACCGTACGGTAAAGCACCGCACAAGTTGGATTATGCCCAAATAATGCCCAAATCACACAGAATCCGTCATTGCATATGGGTAACAACGGAAGTCCAGTCATTTCCAATGAAGGAGTCCGCCAGTGATGCAAAGACGCATAGCAGAATGCGTTGGATTGCGGTTGCGGAGCGTTCGGGGTGTTGCATGCATTGGATTTTTCCTACTCGTGCGCTAAAACCAATGCTTTATTCAAACCGGATGTTGTGTCTAGCTAACACTTGCTAGCTTTTCAAAACGGTGACAAATTTGGTATAGCCAACACTTATAGTTACTGACCTGCTAATTCAATGTCTTTCGAATTCCTCTTCCAAGCATATTGTTTTTGATTGATGTCTCTGTAGACATCTGCTATTATATCAAAAATGGCAGGATACCCGGCAACCGCGCTTATAAGTTTCTCCTCCATTTTTACATGCGCTGTGAAACAGTAGACAATGCGTAAATGAGGCAAAGGGCTTTGCATCAAAACTATGCATATGCAACGCAACTAGCGGATTCGGTGTGATTTGGGCATAACACAGAATCCGTCATTGCATATGCGTAACAACAGAAGTCCAGTCATTTCCAATGAAGGAGTCCGTCAGTGATGCAAAGACGCATAGCGGAATGCGTTGGATTGCGGCTGGGGTGCATTCGGGGTGTTGCATGCATTGGATTTTTCCTACTTGTGCGCTAAAACCAATGCGTTAATCAAACCGGATGTTATGTCTAGCTAACACTTGCTAGCTTTTCAAAACAGTGACAAATTTGGTATAGCCAACACTTATAGTTACTGACCTGCTAATTCAATGTCTTTCGAATTCCTCTTCCAAGCATATTGTTTTTGATTGATGTCTCTGTAGACATCTGCTGTTATATCAAAAATGGCAGGATACCCGGCGACCCCTCATATAAGTTTCTCCTCCAATTTTACATGCGCTGTGAAACACTAGACAATGCGTAAATGAGGGAAAGGGCTATGCATCAAAACAATGCATATGCAACGCAACTAGCGGATTCTGTGTGGTTTGGGCATTATTTCAACTGTTGCGATGCACTGCATCCACATTTTGCTGGTTCCGGTAGATTAGCCGCAGCGGTGCGCATTGCTTCTTATTGAAATGAATGGACTTCCGCCGCAATGCAACCAGTTTGCCGGATCTGGTTGAAAGAATGAGTGGTGGCTCATCCCTGTGGGTTAAAGACAGCCGGAGCTATGACGCCTCAAAGACGGTCATGTTGTAGACACCTTTTTTACTAAACACGTTACAGACAGAAAGTAAAAAATAGCTGGGATTTCAAAAACGTATAGAAATATTGTAAGAAATTGCTGCAGCATTTTGATGTTGACTAGTTTGTATGGCCTACAAACTTTGCACACCAGTCCAGGAGCCCTGGGGGCTTGACAATATGCATAAAAAATCCTTATTTGTCATGGTTTACATGCTTTTACACAAAAAAAACAAAATATACATATGTTCTTTTTTTGGGATAAATATTTAATAAAACATAAAATTCAGTGATGCAGGATGTTGGATTTCATTAATCCATGTTGTAGCCTTGGGTATACTGAGTCCAAAACCATAAGGCATTTCACTGTAGGTCAAAGTATGACCTTTCCAGAGGCCAAAAGGTCAACTTTGTGCCAGGCAGACCTAAAACCCCTTAGACCTTGAAGGTTGATGTGAGTGGAACTGCTAACATTAATGAGGAGTCTGCAGCTACCAACCTTAATGTTACCTTAGTCAATGACAGCGATGTCAACAATAACGTGAGTAATGAAACACATGGATGGCCTGACTGTTTGTCAAGGGACACACACATGACTTGTTTAAATAAAGACATTTATGTTGTTATAAATAACATTAAATTGTTGTTGTACCAGAAATATCTCAAAGTTTTGTTTTTCACTGTAGAAATCTTAAATGTCATAATGATTTGCCAATGCAAGAGAGTACCGGCACCATTTTTTTCCCACTTTAAGCACTGCAGTCCAGTATCTGTCCTGCCTGGATTTCGTGTGCCTGCATGATTTGTCTATGATCTCATCTAAACTACCTCCTGTCTTGTTCAAAAGAAATCGAGGAAAAATTTGTAGTTACACATTAATTGTTCAGGACTGTTGACATAAGGAGAGAAACGAATAAGGGGAATGAGAGGAGGAAGTTGGAGGAAGTAAGATGAAAGAGGGTACAATTCAAGAAAGTCAAGTGGTGTATAGATGTTTAAAAGTCCAGCATGGCAGCTATTCTTCGATGATAACACCTTACTCAAATCACTGGAGTCCCATTACCAGCCCGACAACAGCTGCTACTGAAGTAAATCAAGCAGGCAATGACATAATTATTCTGTTACGGACGATGCTCAAATGTTATTTTTCTGAAATGCAGTGTCCAGTATTTCTGGTTGTTTGTACCGTTTCATAGCCCGGTATACCAGTGTTTCTGTGGGCAATTGTAGCCTTTTAGTGTTGTTGTTGGCTAATAGACACTGTTTTTCAGTATTTTTTTTTAAGTTTCTCAGTGTTTGTCATATAACCTCATATAGCCTGAAGGCCACTGCACTAGATTTACAAACACCATGCAGTGCCAAATTGGAATCCTAAACTTTTCAAAAATCTTCTCCTGCTCTATAATAATAGCATCCATTTGAATCTTTATCGTGAGTAGAATAAAGACGGTTTGGATTAGTTTTGGTGGTCAAAGTGGTATCTGATCACTACACCTGTTTCCTCCAACCTTATCTCACTCACCACCCTACTCTCATGGTCGTTGTCAGTATCTCCAACTGTACTCTCTTCTATTCTAATTTCTTCGGTCTCCTGACTCTGCCCATATAAACCTATGACCCTCCCTGTCCTGTACCCTCCTGCTCCCTTGCTATATACCAGGGGTATTGAACTCTGGACCTCGAAGCCAGATCCACTCCACTTTTTCATTGCAACCCTCTAATCTGAGACCTATTTAGACCTGGGACACCAGGTGATTCAATTAATGTTGAGGTAGAACAGAAAACCAGCAGGCTCCGGACCCCGTAGGGTTAGAGTTGAAGACCCCTGCTATATACTGTATGACGCACTGCTGCGACCACACAGAACAGGGCTGCAGGCAGCTGAGAGTAAAACCGAGGAACATTAAACTTCCGGAAACGATCATCCTTTCATTTCCTCATTGGATACTTTGCCTTTTTATCTGCAACCAAAGCGACTTCTTACATCCCCAGTATTCTCGTTGCTGCCATTTTTGTCCTTTTGTGTTTTTCACCTCACACCCACCTTTCTTCCTATGTGGGTGACTTTGTCGATCACTTTGAATACAAAATGTATGACACCGAAGCATATTGAATCCACTAGTCTCTCACACAGATCTCATCAATGTGTTTTCTCCATCTTCTCCAAAGCAAACACTTTTCCAGAGCTTCTTCAATAATCCTGCTTACAACTTCATCTCATCGCTAACATTGGCTGCAGCCAGAAGCGTCATGCAGCTATTTTTTTTAAGGGGGCACAGTGTGCACAACCCACGGAAACATGTTCCCACAAATACACATATTAAAAGGAAAATCCACTTGGCTCAGTAATCTGAGGGGGCACGTTTCAATGGGCATGACGCCTCTGGCTGTAGCCTCTCTACTTCTGAATGGCCAGAGACGCCAACACTTTATCCCCTAACATCAACACCAACAGGTATCCCATGTTGTTCATTTTCAAAACAATCTCAGAACCATCTCAACCTTAAGCAATCAGCAGGGCTTACTAAACAGGTGGTACTCCGCTGTCTCCTACGGCCATGGTGGCTCCTCCTCATTCTCATTGATCAGGCGTAGTCAAAAATTTCAAGGCCACAATTGGATTTTTAAATCCAATTAATGGGTAAACATATTGTTTTTTCGAACTTTTTTGAAGAGTTGAAAGTTCATAAAAATTAGTTAAGGTTCATAAAAAAATGTACCGTATAAGCACATAATTTATACATACTTTAACAATTTTGATTTTCTAGAGTTGCCTGGTGTTATTTTAACTAATACCAACTGTACTTTATTACTATTTAAATTTATTGTGAGCCTAATATAAATTTCCTTCTAGCATTGATTTGAAAATAAATTCTAGTCAGCTAAGTCGCTGCAATGCAGGACAGTCTACTTTAAGATGACATGTGTTTGAGCCAGACTGTGTTCTCTGACTTTTACCGGGCTTCCTGCATGAGGCAGCGGTAATTGGCATAGCGCTGCCCGGAATTTGGGTTAGATAAATCAGATTATCTATTCTGCCACGTCGCTCTCCAGCGATTCCTCGTGTTCAGATTGGGCACCTGTAAATTCAATCGCCAAAGTATAGTTGATTAATGTAATCATCCTGCGCACGATCCAGCTAAAGGCTTCCGATTTGTGGGAACAGTGCAAAAACAATTTGCCGGCTCTGGCAACATGTGGTTGGATGAACCATGTGCGCGCCCCTCATCATCCCACAGATCTGTACAAGAACTTGCCAAGCTGCCGACAAGCAAGATTAGAGAGGGAATTGGGACGGAAGGAAAAATCGGGGGAAAAAATGACAAAATTGATAAATAAATTCTACAATGGTAGAAGCAAGGGCGTAGAAGTGAGTTTGATAATGGGGGGGACACATGTTTCGCAAATTGTTCTTATTATTGGGAGGAACCACATTGCCTGCCTCTAACATTGGGGGGAGGGAAACGTCCCCCCCGTCCCCTCCTGCTCCTACGCCATTGAGTAGGAGTGTCTGCTAAATTGCTCAAATGGAAATGTAAACCAACAATTCCACAATGGCGTCTAATTCAAAAAGTACATATAGATTGTGTACTGCCATGTTGACGGATGATTGCTGAGCTTCAGGTCCAATCCTTTGTCTAAACCTATACAGACTGTGGATTCAAGTGATATCCCAAAATGTTGGTATACTCAAACTTTGCGTACATTTAAAGGCTTCATATGTGAAATTTCTAACTGTATCTTTCTGCAAAACATCACAATAAAAATGTTTTACTTGATTGCTGTATACGCTCCAAATCACACATTAATTGAAAACATACCCTCATTCATATAATTTAGCAGTCATTCTTATTTAGAGCAAACAACAGCACTGAGAGCCTATTTTTCATACTGCCCCCTTGTGGGATTCAAACCAACACCCCTGACGTTACAAGCGCCATGTTCCTACCAAGAGAGCTACACAACTCCTCCTGTGTACTTGTTCTCTTCATCGTCATTTTAGATCTTTGGTTTCATTACTCATCTGTTTTCTTTCTTCTATTGCTCTTGTCCCATTGCAGCAGAGTTTGGAGCAATGAATTTAAAAAAGAAAATCACATTACACAAATTGTGTAATTAAAATTGTTTAATTACAAATTGTGTAATTAAAATGGTGAAAATTGAGAAAATCGCTATTCACATAATAACAGCTTTTAGGTGTCATGTTAATATTGTATATTAAGATTTCTAGCATTCCTAGCCAGAGATTTTACTCTGGGTAAATGTTTAACTTTAAGGGAATTGAACTCTCAGGGAAAATGGATTCAAGGCATCAGGCACATTAACTGTTGGTAGGCTACAAAGGGCTAAAAACAGCCACACTCTAAAGGTCATAAACCTGCTATCAGTGCCGGACAGGCAGTGTTTGTTATGTGGTTGCTCTGGGCTGCACACCCTTGAGAACTGACCCTTTCATTGAAGACAGACACTACAAAAGGCATCCGTTGATGGGTTGCATACATGCCTGTCGTTAGTTAGCCACTATTTTATCAGCGTCCGTGGGCAGCCAAACAACCTTCAACAGAACCTGTTATTAGAAGGCTCCTCAGCTAAGGTTGCAGCACTTGTTCCATGTCCTGACTAGCATATTGAATATCTAGCGCATTAAACTGGGCCTAGTCAGCTAGTGAGTCATGACGGTCTTCTGGCTCCAAGATGTAATCCCCCGCAGAAAAACCAGAAGACACTGCCACCAGTATCAGTTCCCTCTGCGAGATCAGACCTTTTCTGGGTCATTGGGAAAGATCTAAGTTCTCAGAACATTAACTCAGCAGTACAAAACGATTTAATTTATTTTACACATAAAACCAATCCATCAGTAGACAACAACATGCAATGCAATGTTTAAGGTTAAAACAAATAAAGCCTGAAAGCTTTTTATATTATGATGGGATAAAATGTTGACTGAGGCAAACAAACAGCCTCTTTTTGTACACAGGTCATAATGTTCCTGGTTGTACTAGATCCAGCTGGGTTCTGATGTACAAAACAATGTTATTGATTCCTAGCTGCTTACGGTATATCAAGTGTTTTCAATCTGAAAAATATCTCTGACCAAAAATTTTCTGCTACAGAATATTAATTTAAAACATTAAACACGAGTCTCACAGGTGGGAATTTGAGTAAAAGTACTTTTTTGAGTTCTTAAGTTATGGGACGTCTCTACTTAAGACCAAAATGATCAGGTAATGCGAGTTCGTATCTTAACAATGACCTATGAAACAAATAGAAAGAGTAAAGAAAATATCAATCATGGTCTTTGGTAAGACATGAACTCCATTTACCTGATCATTTTGATCAAAAGTAGAGACTTCCCAAAACTTATGGACTCAGAGTAACTCTGGGTACTTTTACTCAAAAAGTAAAAAAAAAAAAACTTGGCACACGGTTGACTTCTTGGCCTCTAGAAAAGTCATACTTTGACCTACAGTGAAGTGCCTTATGGTTTTGGATTCAGAAGACCCGTGGCTACAACATGGATGAATGAAATCCATCATCCTGGGTCATTGAATTTTATGTTTTATTCAATATTTATCCCAAAAATCTAAAGAACGTATGTATTTTTTGCTGTTTTTTACATGTAAAAGCATGTTATCTATAATGAATAAGGAATTTTATTGCTTATTGTCAAGCCCCCAGGGGTCATGGACCAGTGTGCAATGTTTGGGGGCCATACAATCAAGTCAACATCAAAATGCTACACTCTTTTCTAACTAGATTTCTATACGTTTTTAAAACCTAGCTAAATTCCAACTGTTTGTTTTAAATTCCAACTAAATTGTTTTATGCAGGATGATGTCCTATGTTATTGAAAACTTGGTTATTTCGTCATTTTCACTTCCTACTTCCTGTCTGTGATATATTATGTCAAAAAGAAAGACTATCGTCGGCTTTGAGGCGCGATATCTCCGGCTGTGAGTAACACACAGAGATGTGCCACCACTCATTATTTGTGTCTAATTCTCCCCTATTTAGTTGCTAGCATGTACGGTTCATGAGATAATTGCGTTTGACGCTCTAGAGCATCAATCAAACTAGGAGGGTTAGGTTTATGCAAAGAGTCACTATTTGCAGAGTTGACCCTTCTTTTTCAAGACCTCTACAATCTGCCCTGGCATGCTGTCAATTAACATCTGGGCCACATCCTGACTGATGGCAGCCAATTTGTGCATGATCAATGCTTGGAGTTTTTCAGAATATGTGGGGTTTGTTTGTCCATCCACCTCTTGAGTATCAACCACAAGTTCTCAAAGGGATTATGGTCTGGGGAGTTTTCTGGACATGGACCCAAGATTTCAATGTTTTGTTCCCCTGAGCCACTTAGTTATCACTTTTGCCTTATGGCAAGGTGCTCCATCATGCTGGAAAAGACATCGGTCATCACCAAACTGTTCTTGGATGGTTAGGAGAAGTTGCTCTCAGAGGATGTGTTGGTACAATTCTTTATTCATGGCTGTGGTCTTAGGCAAAATTGTGAGTGAGCCCACTCCCTTGGTTGAGAAGCAACCCCACACATGAACGAATGTTCTCAGGATGCTTTACCTTTGGCATGACACTGATGGTAGTGCTCACCTTGTCTTCTCCGGCAAAGGTGTTTTCCAGATGGTCCAAACAATCAGAAAGGGGATTTATCAGAGAAAATGACTTTACCCAGTCCTCAACAGTCCAATCCTTGTACCTTTTGCAGAATATCAGTCTGTCTCTGATGTTTTTTCTGGAGAGAAGTGCCATCTTTGCTGTCTTTCTTGACACCAGGCTTTCCTCCAAAAGTCTTCGCCTCACTGTGTGTGCAGATGCACTCACACCTGCCTACTGTCATTCCTGAGCAAGCTCTGCACTGGTGGTGCCCTGATCCCACACCTGAGTCACATTTAGGAGACGGTCCTGGCACTTGCTGGACTTTCTTGGGCGCCTTGACGCCTTCTTCATAACAATTTAACCTCTCTGCTTGAAGTTCTTGATGATCTGATAAATGGTTGATTTAGGTGCAATCTTACCAGCAGCAATACCCTTGCCTGTAAAGCCCTTTTTGTGCGAAGCAATGATGACGGCATGTGTTTCCTTGCAGGTAAACTTGGTTGACAGAGGAAGAACAATGATTTCCAGCACCACCCTCCTTTTAAAGCTTCCAGTCTGTTATTCTAACTCAATCAGCATGACAGAGTGATCTCCAGCCTTGTCCTCATCAACACTCTCACCTGTATTAACAACACAATCACTGACATGATGGCAGCTGGTACTTTTATGGCAGGGCTGAAATGCAGTGGAAATGTTTTTTTTGCGATTAAGTTCCTTTTCATGGCAAATAGGGACTTTGCAATACATTACTATTTATAGATTTCAAATCTTTTGACCACGACTATACAGTATATAGGCATACACTTCACTTCTAAAACAGCAAATTTGAACAAGCCTATTTATCTTGTATTTGTCATTATCAGAATGGAGACAGGTGATTGGAGAATTGTGATGTCATGATAATTGTCCTGGATAAGTGGCACATGAAACAATCAGTGGGTCAGGGCACTGATCACCCTCTGTCACGGTCTAAGCCATGACAATTTACCTTGTTTTTGTCTTATTTGAAGAAATCTTACCAAGTTTAATTATCTCAATGATCTGACAGATAATTTTGCTTTTTTACAATGCTGAGTGCTTCAACATCATGGTCTCATTTTAAACACTAGGGCTTGAGACTTTTATATCACCCACCCCAGAATTAATTTTTTAAATTTTTTAATTATTAGTATTTTTTTTATTTTATTTAAAACCCACCTCAGAATTGATTCAAAGTGCCAATCTAACTTTTCCAAAAACAATATTTATTTATTTATTTCACCTTTATTTAACCAGGTTCATCGATTGATTATTTAACCAGGTTAATCGATTTATTTAAATCGGTTAATCAAGTTCTCATTTGCAATCGCGACCTGGCCAAGATAAGCCGGAAGATGCAGGCGACATGAAATTACACACAGAGTACAAACATCCAAGTATACAGTTAATGTGAGCTGACAAAATTATAAATGTAGTTCATATTTGACAAATAAAGTGTGGATAATTAATGTACTTGTCTAAAGTTGAATGTCTACAAAACTGTTTTCTAAAGATCAATAGTCGTTGAGAATTGCCAGTGCAGTCATTCATCTACAATCTGCACACAGAGGCAAGTATTTCAAACTGTTTGACCATGAAAGCTTTTATTTAAACCCTGTGTGTTATCACAGTTTATGAGGTGTCCATTTTTCAGAGTAACCTAGTCTAGTGATTGATTTTTTTTAAAAACTCCTGTTTTGCCAGTATTATGTTCTCATGATTTACTTATATTCTCTTTCATTCCAAGTTACTCCATTGGTAGAGCATGGCAAGAACAATATCACGCTTGTGAGGTAATTTTCCACGGGAGGCCAGTATGTAAAACTACAGTGCATCTGGAAAGTATTCAAAGCGCTTTGCTTTTTCCAAATTTTCTTATGTTACACACTTATTCCGAAATGTATTAGATTAATTATTTCCCTCAAAATTCGACAAACAATACCCCATAATGACAATGTGAAAAAAGTGTGTTTGAAGTCTTCAAAATAAGCTGGTTAATCTCATGTGACCCAGATCTTTCTGCAGTGTTTTGGGGGATGTATGCTTGTTTTTGGTAAACTCAAGCAGAAGGCAATGCCTATACAGTTTGGAAATGCTATCCTGCTACAAAATTGGTCTAAGGTGACCAAGCCGTCTAGAACCACTGCCTCTGGTGGACATGTACTGCTGCAATGTGAGTTCGAATCTGACATACTGTTCTTTAAGCAAATACGCTCATATCTATCAGCGAAAACATGTAATACTAGCACCCCTTAACAATGCAAAACATGTGAAAAAACCTTGTGTATTTAGTTTGAAATTTCTTTGCAAACTTCGTAGCAGCGTATTGATAATGTGCTGTACGTGAGACACACATATTTATTTAACAGTCAAATGTTCCAGACACCATCACATTGAACAGTTATGCAAATGGCCCACCCAGCAATCATTCCAGGGAAACATAAAAAAGTGGTTCTGTGTGGTATCTCAGTGTGTGCATCAGATCTGGACCTAGCTACAAAACATCTCCCAGACTATCTTTCTGTGGGGTGGGACAACTCTGACTTGTTGGCCCCATCAGGCTTTAAAAATGTAATTCAGGGCCTGTCAGGTTTTTTTAAGCACCATTTTTTAGGATACTTTTTTGTAACTTGCATACAGTGCATCTAGAATGTATGTAGGGGCACAGATAGCTCAGTGGGTAGGGAGTCAGACTTGAGGTCAGACGGTTGCCAGTTCGATTCCCGACTGAGCCAACTGTCGTTGTGTCCTTGGGCAAGACACTTTACCTTAATTGCTCCCAGGTCGTTGCTGTAAATAAGAAATTGTTTTTAGTCAACTTACCTGGTTAAATAAAGGATAAATAAAATAGAATGTATTCACAGCGCTTCACTTTTTCCACATTTTTTTATGTTACATCCTTATTCCAAAGTGGATTGAATTAATTATTTCCCTAGAAATTCTGCAAACAATACCCTATAATGACAATGTGAAAGAAGTGTGTTTGAAATCTGATCAAATTTATAAAACATGATAAACTAAAAAAGCACATGTACATAAGTATTCACACCCTTTGCCATGATACTCAAAATTGAGCTCAGGTGCATTCTGTTTTCAATGATCGGGCCCGGCCCGCCCATTAGGCAGGGTTAAGCAGCCGCCTAGAACGGCATGAATTTGAGGCGGCATTTTGATAATTGGCTACTGCCCTCCGGCGCGCGCCTTTGCTTGGTGTAGCTACAGTTCCTTTTCCGCCCTAAGGACAGCATTGCGAAAACTTGCTAATAGCAATGCAAGCATCGCGCATAGGGTTTGTTTGTTTGTATACTTTTGACATGGTGCCAGTCATTCTCAAAGCTGTTTTTATTTAAATGATTGGAGCTGCCAGGAAGGCCAGGTGAGTCGACTTGTGAATAAAAGTGTTGATCATACACACGTTCTGTCACAGTTTGTGTAGGAAAGAGGTGAATCAAAAACAGAGTCGTAGGATACTCATTATTTAAATTAAACAAACAAAACACTAGGCTACACTTATTAGTAGTTTGCCATCAAGTCAATAAAATTCTGATACATCGAATTTATTCAGTTCATTATCTTATATTAATGTAGTAAATATATACATGTGGTAGCTATGCATGAGAAAAAAAAGGCCATGAAGTCCAAGGAATTGTCTGTAGCCCTCTGAGACAGGATTGTATTAAGGCACAGTTCTGGGGAAGGGTACAGACAAATATCTGCATCATTGACGGTCCCAATGAGCACAGTGGCCTCCATCATCCGAAAATGGAAGAGGTTTGGAACCACCAGGACTCTTCCTAGAGCTGGCCACTTAGCCAAAATAAGCGATCGAGAGAGAAGGGCCTTCGTCAGGGAGGTCACCAAGAACCTGATGGTCACTCTATCAGAGCTCCAGCATTTCTCTGTGGAGAGAGGAGCACCTTCCAGAAGAACAACTATCTCTGCAGCACTCCACCAATCAGGCCTGTATGGTAAAGTGGCCAGACGGATGCCACTCCTCAGTAAATGGCTCATGAGAGCCAACATGGAGTTTGCCAAAAGGCACCTAAAGGACTCCAAGTTGCCTGAAGGAAACCAGGCAACGCTCATCACCTGGCAAATACCATCCCTACAGTGAAGCATGCGTGTTGAAGCATTATGCTGTGGACATGTTTTTCAGTGGCAGGAACTGGAAGACTAGTCAGGATCGAGGAAAAGATGAATGCAGCAGTGTATCTCAGACTGGGGCAAAGGTCCATCTTCCAACAGGACAATGACCCTAAGCACACAGTCAAGATAACAAATGAGTGGCTACAGGACAACTCTGTGAATGTCCTTGAGTGGACCAGCCAGAGCCCAGACTTGAACGTGAATTAACATCTTTGGAGAGATCTGAAAATGGCTGTGCACAGACACTCCCCATCCAACCTGATAGAGCTTGAGAAGTCCTGCGAAGAAGAATGTTAGAAACTGCTTAGTTTTGTAGGTGTGCCAAGCTTGTAATATCATACTCATACTTTATTTTTAATAAGGGTGTAACATAACAAAATGTGGAAAACGTGAAGCGGTGTGAATACTTTCCGGATGTACTGTATGCAAATGAAAAAGTATCCTAGAAACTGGTCCTTAAAAACACTTGACAGGCCCTGAATTTTTTTTATCCTGATTGGGCATAACTGTTCAATGTGATGGTGCCTGGACATTTGACTGTTAAATAATGTGTGTCTCATGTACAGAACACTATTGATATGCTGCTACGAAGTTTGCAAAGAAATTTCAAATTAAATCCATAAGGTTTTTACAAATGGTTTGCATTGTTAATGGGTGCTAAAATTACATGTTTTTTGCTCATAGATATGAGTGTATTGGCTAAAAGAACATTAGGTCAGATTCAAACTTGCATTGCTGCAGTACATGTTCACAAGAGGCAGTGGCTTTTAGACTGCTTGGTCACTTTAGACCAGGCATCTCCAACCCTGGTCCTGGAGAGATACTGTCCTGACTATTTTAACTCCATCCCTCATTCCACACACCTGATTCTAATAATTAGCTGGTTGATAAGCTGAATGAGGCAACATTATGTGCAGTTGGAGTGAAAACCTACAGGATGTTAGCTCTCCAGGACCAGGGTTGGAGACCCCTGCCGTAGACCAATTTTGTAGCATGTTAGCATTTCCAAACTGTACAGGCATTGCCTTCTGCTTGAGTTTATGGAAAAACAAGCATACATCCCCCAAAACACTGCAGAAAGATCTGGGTCACTTGCGATTTACCAACTTCTTTTGGAGATTTTGAAACATAGTTTTTTTCCCGAGTAATGCCTGTCTTGTTTGTTTATTCATTTTTTGTAAAGGAGAATATCTGTTAGATATTCTGTTTTTGGAAAAACTTTGAAACAGAAATGAACCAGATGTTGTTGCCCTCCTTGAGAAGTCATAGATAATGGCAAGAACAATGTTGAACTTTAACCTTTTATATCTGTCTCCATCTATTTTAAAGCCAACTGCAGCTGTCCATATTGCCTCAGAACTGAATACAGCAGATGGCTTACCCATTAAAACATTCTACATATATTCAGGAAATACAACTAACACAATGTACATAACAGGTTTTTCATCAAGCATATGACATACTGGAATCAGGAAGTGGTTTTTGCACAGCCATTGATGAATAAGCTAGCTTGCCTTTCTTTTGCTTTCTGTTCTATATGCTGCCAGTATCGAGGTGAGATTTCTAAAATCTTTGTTACAAAGTCTGACTTTTACATGCTTGCCTTCACCTTGATTTTAGACACGTCTTTTGTGTTGTCTAGTATGCCTATCTAAAACCAATTATTTCAGCAGAACAGCCAAAAATATGTGTAAATAGGCAGACAATTTAAGCTTTCTATTCTTCTGTGTTCACCAGAGCCATATAAAAGAAATGCTATGTTCATGTTAAAAAAGAATCTTTTCACACGGAGAATAGTTGTGTAATAAGAGTCCACCCTTTTATTGAGGCACTGCCATTGATGCAATTTCCTTATTGCTGGTTTTCCACTAACTGTATGTATTTCCTGGTTTTAAATGCAAAAGAAAACTACTAGGAACAACATATACAGTACAGCTGACGTCAAAGTTTTACATACTCTTAGGTTGAAGTCATTTAAACTCCATTTGTCAACCACTCCACGGATGACTATAGTTTTGGCAAGTAGGTTAGGACATCTACTTTGTGCATGACACGTAATTTTTTCAACAATTGTTTACAAACAGATTATTCCACTTTTAATTCAGAATATCACAATTCCTGTTGGTCAGAATTTGACATACACTAAGATGAACATCTTGAAAAATTCATGTAAATTATGTCATGGCTTTAGACATAATTTGAGTCAATTGGAGGTGCGCCTCTGGATGTATTTCAAGGCCTACCTTGAAACTCAATGCATCTTTGCTTGACATCATGATCATGGGAATATCAAAATATATAAATCAAGACTTAAGAAAATGTTTTTTAGAACTCAAGGAGTCTGATTCATGTAAAAACAAATGACAATTAACTTCTTTGGACATTTATACTGTGGTCAAAACAGGAAATGTGCCACATCTGTTATACATTAGTAGATGCTCCTATGTCGCAAGTTGGGGGTCTTCACTGGATGGTTACCATGACAACACATTCCAAAGGGTGGACTGAGCCTGGATGTATCACTTATGGCCTTAGTTAATTAGTGTTGAAACACATACTATAAGTTCTCCAGCAAAATAAAAGCAGCAGTGGAATTTTGCTGTTGACACGTGTTACATTTCACCCAAGTTAGGGAATACTAAGCGAGACCTTGTGACGGCCTGTATAACCGTTGTGCACCAAGGTCTAGATAAGTAGGAAATTGCATTTCAGCACACTCAACCGAATTACCCTCAAACTAGATGTGTTGCTGCAGGAGTCTCATGTGGAACCCTAGTACTTTCATAGTGCACTACTTCTGAAGATAAACCTATGAACCCTATAGGGAATAGAACGCCATTTGGTGAGCTTGTATTCTGTGGGTTCTTCTCACCTTAACAATGCAGCAAAAGTTATGAAATGACCACAGCATATCGGCTCCCCTATAAAAGTTCATATTTTAAGGGTTGCTTAAAATAGAAAACAGGCACTGACAAAAATAAGTTGTCAACCTCTGTGTTTCTTAAAGTTGCAGTAACACAATCCGGTTTTCAATGCAAAAAAATGTATCTAAAACCACAAAAGTACTGTTGATTTATATGCCAAACATTTTAATTAGTTGCAGGTACGTTTTGGTCTTTTGTTTGTTTGTAAGATGATGATTTTGTTTTTGTTAGAGCAGAGGAGTGCAGGGCACTTTACTATTCTGGTATCCTGGGAGAGGGATGACTCATGTTTTGGCATAACAACATTACCCAGTTTTAATGCACTCAATTATGTGGTGTGAAACTATTTCATGAAAATTTAAATAGGAGCAGAACCTTTCAAATTTACAGATTTTATGTGTTAGTTAAGACTCTGGGGCACTTTACTCCTCTTCCTAAATATAAAAAATTAATTACTGGAAAACTCTGTCTAGCTAGTACCAACACAAATATGTGTGGAATAGTGAATAAGCTTAAAATGAACGAGATATTATTGGAACGCATCCCTCACATCCCGTGTCCTTTGGAAATGTCCTGTTCTTCAGTTGATTGTAGAGCACAATGGGATTTGGAAACTACTTTTCAAAGCTGTTATGATGAGACCAAGTGGTACACGGAAAGATTCTGGGAACCTGTCAACATAGTAGTTTCGACAACTTTTTGAAATAATGCTGTCACAAAATAATACCCATATGCACAAGCATATAAAAGCTATATATATTCATTGGCCATTTCATTAGGTACACCTTGCTACAGTAGTACCGGGTTGGACCCCATTTTAACTTCAGAACTGCCTTAATTCTTGTTGGCATAGATTAAACAAGGTGCTGGAAACATCACTCAGAGATGTGGGTCCATATTGACATTGCATCACGTAGTTGCTGCAGATTTTGTCGCCTGCACATCCATGATGTGAATCTCCCGTTCCACCACATCCCAAATGTGCTCAATTGGATTGAGATCTGGTGAGTGTGGAGGCCATTTGAGTACAGTGAACTCATTGTCATGTTCAAGAAACCAGTTTGAGATGATGTGAGCTTTGTGACATGGTACGTTATCCTGTTGGAAGAACAATATTCAGATAGGCTGTGGCATTTAAACAATGCTTAGTTGGTACTAAGAGGCCCAAAGCGTTCCAAGAAAATATTCCCCACACCATTTTACCGTTACACCGTTACACCATTACACCATTACACCATTACACACAAAGAAATTATCAGTCCATCATTTTAATGCTAGGTTTATTTGAACAGTGAGAAACAAAATAACAAAAAAACTGAAAAATGCATTTCAAACAAGTTATTAATTGATTTGCATTACAATGAGTGAAATAAGTATTTGATCCCCTCTCAATCAGCAAGATTTCTTTTTTATAAATGACACTTGTCCACAGAAGCAAGCAATCAATTAGATTCTCCATTAATGCCAAGACCTAAGAGCTGTCCAAGGATATCAGGGACAAGATAGTAGACCTACACAAGACTGGAATGGGCTACGAGACCATTGCAAAGCAGCTTGGTGAGAAGGTGACAAAAGTTGGTGCGATAATTCGCAAATGGAAGAAACACAAACTAACTGTCAATCTCCCTCGGTCTGGGTCTACATGCAAGCTCTCACCTCGTGGAGTTGCAATGATCACGAGAATGATGAGGAATCAGCCCAGGACTACACCGGGGGATCTTGTCAATGATCTCAAGGCAGCTGGGACCATAGTCACCAACAACACAAAGTCCCCCTACTCAAGAAAGCACATGTACAGGCCTGTCTGAAGTTTGCCAATGAACATCTGAATGATACAGAGGAGAACTGGGTAAAAGTGTTGTGGTCAGATGAGACCAAAATAGAGCTCTTTGGCCTCAACTCAACTCGCCGTGTTTGGAGTAGGAGGAATGCTGCCTATGACACCAAAAACACAATCACCACCGTCAAACATGGAGGTGGAAACATTATGCTTCTGGAGAGTTTTTCTGCTAAGGGGACAGGACAACTTCACCGCATCAAAGGGACGATTGACAGGGCCATTAAGTACTAAGTCATTTTTTGTTGTTATTCTGTCTCACTGTTCAAATAAACTTCACAAATTCCCTCTCTAAAGGCCTCAGTATACTCACTGTTGCCGACCTGTCGTGTAACAATGTGACGTCATGGGAATGGGCGTAACTATTTACACTCACGCGTGGTGGTCGCGACACTAGTTGGAGTCTTCTCCTGAACAGAAGTCAAAGTCAAAGTCAAAGTGGTCAAAGAGGTGTCGCACCTGAGGAAAATCTACCGACTTTACTATTTCTATGGACTAGAAGAAGAAAAAAGGTAAACAATGGCAGAACTGGCAGCAGCATTGACATCAATGTCAACGGTGGCTAATATGATATTGGTTTCAATGGATGAGGAAGAAAAGCTGCTTTTGAGCCTGCTTGGAAAGAAATGAAGAAAAAGAAGGTGGAATGTTCGTCCTTTGAATAACGCCAGACATAAATATGGTGAGTTCAATATCCTCATGAAACCAATGAGAATGATAGACGAAGAGAAGCATTTTGAATCCTTCAGAATGTCTGCATGACGATTCGATGACCTACTTCGTCGGATCAAGCCTTTTTCTGCTTTGTTGCATGCCGCTGAAAAAATAGATTGTCACCGAGATCTACGTAATTTTGACGTCACACATTTTGACGTCACGTCATCTTACTTTAAGAATTATTTAATTATTCTGTTAGACATTTAACCTTGTTTTTGTCTTATTTTTGGACATCCTAGGAAGTCTCAGAGCACTGGCAGATAATAATCTTAATTTAGGTACATATGGTCTTGTTTTTGTAGATGTGTTGCAATGCATCCATTTGGTTGTTTTGTTAATTTATTGTGGATATTTAAAATGTTTTACAGTTCCATTGTTAAATATTCTTTAGAAATCAAAGTTTATTGATCTTTGAAAAGGTGTACCTGCATTAGGCAAGGCAAGTTTATTTATATAGATCATTTCATTCACAATGGCAATTCAAGGTGCTTTACATAAACAGGAAAACATAAACATTTCAAACAGATTAAAGATAATAAAAAATAAAAATAAAAAACAATTAGAAAAATAGTACATTATTATGCCATTATCATTATATTAGATGAAAATGGTCTCCGAACGACAATATTATAGTTTATCACAATCATTTCTGTGACAATTTATTGTCCAGCAAAATGTGTTATTGTGACAGGCCTAGCTATTCTATAGTTGACCAGGTCCTCTTTCTGGAAGCTGGAAATAAAAGTTAGTAAAAAAAACTGAATGGTAACGTCATGACTGTCACAAATGGAGAGGTTTGCATGTAAAAGCTAAATCATTACATTGATTTCTTGATTAACTAGATTTTAATCTGATAAATTTAGATTAAATGGTTTTAGACATGTAAGTGCATGAAGGCTGCATCTATTTGTAATTTTACTGAATTGGCTGACTATTCCTTGCCTTGGATGAAGATAATTACAGTATCTAACTAAATCTGTGCAAACTGCAAAGATTAACCACCTATAGAGAGAATAACATGTCCAATAAACCAACAAACAAATGTCTCCAGCCTCTCAATGTGAATGGACAACTGTTTGAATGGTAAAAACTGTTTCCCATTAACTACACTAAATGCAACCGTTCTTTAATACAGATTAAACATAGAGATGCACTTCCGTGTAAACCCATGAATGGAATATTGTAGACTGCGCAGTTAACAGCCGAAAATCTGCTCCAGTGTGCTTGAAAATGGCGCTCTTGTGGATCTCATGCAAACTGTGACACATGACAACGACTCCAGTATAACCAGCTCCAGATCCAGATTATCGTCACAAACACAACATTTTAGCTTTATTTAGACCAGTGTCTGACCGGAACTGATGTAGCAGCAGATACTCATCACGGGTGTAGCAGTGCTGTTTATTTAGAGTACAGGAAGTGCAGTAGCATCTGCATTATACTTTTTATTTAGCCAATATTTATAATAGTTAGTTCCAAGAAAGTTAAAAGTCACATTACAATTACAGTTTATTATATAGAAGATGCTGTTCTGAGACCAACAGTTGTTCTGTTCACCAAATATTTTAAAATAAGGTGTATGTCAGCAAAATGGTATATTGCTAATTATGAACACGTGCTGGAAACAAATCGAGAATCTGTTGGCCTCATCCAGGGACATACTATTTTATGTTCTTTATAAGTTTGGTTTCAGTAAAGAAAAATGCCCGATGCCAATGGTATCATTTTGCTGTAGGCCTATTCCATTTCATCCTTTGAATGTGGGACTGGGATCGCTAATATTTTTATTATAATATTTTTAAAACATGCCTAAATGAATTGGATGGAAATGCATTCATTGCCTGCCACATTCTCTAATTCTCTGTAAATGTTGTGTATCTCGATCCTTAGTAAGATATGACATGATAAATGACGTGTGAAATGGAATGTGATTGTCCATTTTAATATTGGGTCTGAGAATGATCGCAATCTTTGCTATAAATCTGATGAGCTTTTCTTCAGGTTGATAGTAATACGGTTCAATATAGTACACACGGTTATGGTAATAATTAATAACAGTGTCGTTGCAGCATTAATCAAATGCAAAAAAATAAATAAGTAAATAAGTTATATGCGCAAACTGCAGGCTGTTCTGTGCACGGAGGAGTGCACACTGCACATCCTTCCTGTACATATCTACAGTCAGTCAAATTCGCAGCCAAGAAATTAGGTCTCACCAGGTAAGCACATTTCCACAGCTGTTTTGACATAATATATTTTCGAGAATAGCTCCTGTAGAAACCTGCTGTAGCTATAATGGTTGGACCAAATTGTGTCTATTAATAGGGCAAATAAATAATATGGTATTAGCCTGCGAGATATGACAGAGAAATCCAGGAAGGAAATTTGACCACTGCCTGGCTCATGCGTATTTTAGCGAGCAGCGCATTCTACTCGCTAGTGAGCCGACCAAATGACGATTTCGTAGCTAGCGCACGTTACAACCGGATGTAATTTCTTAATGCAAATTATATCAGTCATATGAATGTATTTTAACATATAGCCTACAGTCAGATAGGCTATGACTTCACGTAGTCGGGTTGAATACAGTGCGTCCTTTTCACTGCCACCCAGACGCGTTCAGTTGCTACGTCAGAAGGCTGCACGAGCACGTTAGCTTCACAGCACGGGAAGTTGCTAACTGCTGCTAGGTCATTTTTTGGTCGCAATTGCATACATAGGCTTACTAATAAAGAAGCTACGCGAACTGGATTAATAATTTGAATCCATAATTAGGGTAAGTGAAGAAAAAAAACGTTTTACAAACCTTTGTTTTAGCTAGTTAGAAATGGACGTCGGTGTCGGTCAAGGAGGCTAGCTAACGTTAGCGACCCTCCCACTGCTCCAGCTACACAGACAATTTAAAAGACATACTCGCTACTGTTGACATGTCAATGTTGGTTCTAATAGATATGTTAAGTTGCATTCACTAAAGCAACTGTTTCTTGTATTTATGTGTCAAAGTGGAAGAGGGTAGGTAAATAAAACAGTATTTCTGGAAATACTTGATATGTACTGTACTGTATTCTCGAACTGTAAAATATGCTACTTAGCTATCTAGCTAGCTTTCCATGCTTTATTTAACAGTCCATGATGTGTTGTTGTAGCTAGATAACTATGTAATTTACACAGCAGGCTATATTCACGACAGTAATTAACCAGCATATTGTGAATGTTGAATGGTTATTTATCTATTATTTATGGGTTTAAATAGTAACCAGAGAACAGATTTGTTTTATTGTTGAACGTTGGCTAATCCTACATGTTACTTAAAGAAAACATACCAACTTTTGAAATCTAAAGAGTACAGTAACCAAGGATTTCGTAAATTAGTTATTTTTACCCCAACCTAATGTCATAACTAGAAGGCTTAATGTAATGTATGTGTGTCCTTGATTTTCCCAAAAGCAGATGATTACACCGGGGGTAAACATTTTGTTTACTAGACTCTAATCAAGGTCAATATTGAATTAAGCTAGTGACAGCTTAAACAGGTAAGGGAATTGAGTAGGCATTAACAAGAAATGGAGGCTTAAAACTATTTTGATTTATGCTATCAATCTATCTAATATATTTTATAAAGCTATTTTTACACCAGCAATTGTCAGAAACTAATTGCCTAGACATCCCCAAATCCCCAAAGGGCAATAAGTAACATAGCTGATGGTTGGACAGAAGATGTTCAAACATAGAGCATTGGCTTTTTAGGCTATTTGTTGAATTTGCCTGTTCTAAGACTTTGCATACCCACTCTAAATGATATCTTGGTTTACATACCACAGTAGAGGATATGGTCCACTGTCATGATACTTAGAGGCTGTCTTTTTGCCTGCCTGCATGCTGATAAGAATTCAAAAGCACTTCCTTAAAAAATAAATTTATTCTGGCCTGTAGTTTGTTGTGACTTGCAAATTTAAATTGTAAAATTCTTTGGTCTACAACGGGTACAGCATAGTAATCAATTCATGTTCTTCACAGAAGGTGGAGTGTATGGACCTCCGTTTTAAATGATTATTCTATCAGATCTGTCTGTAAACAGGTGTAGCAGTTTTGTTCATTGGTTATGACCCCCAATCTGATTATTATATTGTTTTGCTTTTAAAACTCAGAGAGTGTGAGAGTAGATTGCTACTGATAAGTGTTTTATTGGGTCTGCTCCTATAGAGAACATGTATTTGTTAATGTTTGTGCCACAGATTGAAGGACAGCACTGAGGCATTGTGCAGTAATTACCACTTATTGCGTGCAGCACTTCAGGATCAATGCACTCGACATGGGGTTGAAGGATCAGACGGCCTACTAACTTTCCTCTGCTAATTATTAATCAGGAGACAGCCTTCTGTCATGTATCGGCCTCTTCACTGTAGCCCTGGGACACTAGTTCTAAAGCCAAATGTTGGGCAATGACAGGATTGAAATTGAAACTGCTGAGAAACTTGGTGATTACAAAATATTATTGATTGTTACAACCTGTGGGTTGTCTGTTTGTTGAAAGATATATCCAATTCGGTCAGATTATAAAGACACTTTAAGAACAGCAATGTGTGGGTTGAGAAACTGCTTTGACAGGAAATATGGCTTTCTGTCAGAAAAGTGTCTTTAGACCGTACCACCTTTCAGTTTCAAGAGGTTGCTCCTCTGATGCAGGGAGTGTTTTTCATTAGTGCATACATTTGCCAAGGGTTGTCAACTGAATGCAATTTTAATGTAAAATAAGTGTTCAATTGTGGCTGAGTATAGGTTTGTCTCGCCTAGTTTTGTCAGTTTTGGTTTTCTTCTTGGTAGATCTAAAATTTTTCATGTTTTTAAAATATAAAGAAATACATTTTACAGCTTTTGTAAACTGGTTACTGAAAGGAAAAGTAGTGCTGTTCTCACAGACACAAAATTCTATGATTATCTTCTTTAAAGGGGAACATTGAAATTCTATAATTTGAGAAAGCTACCGGATTTAGGAACAATCAGGGAGAGCAGGGCGGAGCTAGCACGAGTGCTACGGTATAAGGCTATATGGGTCTGTGCAGATGAATGCGTTTGATACAACTTTGCATGAAACACAAATGTTCTTTCACAAAGAAAATCCCCAAACCTGGAAGCTCAGTTGCATTTGGTATATATATCTACATATTGTATAATAAAGGTCAGTAGCATGGTTTTAAACATATGCCATATACCTTATATGTCGTGGAGGAAATATTAGCTTGCTCGCTTCTTCCTGTGAGAGCACGTTCAAATGATAAACAAAACGGAGACTTATTTAATTTCACACTTTGCTCTTTCAGTAGTATATTCTCAATCAGGGAGGATATCAGATTAGGAATATATTATTAATAGAGTGAAAGTATGTTGTGTTTAGAAACTTTTGAAATATGAATTTAGAAGACTGCATTTTTTGACACCTTGAACATGCCCTCTCACCAGCACTATTACTGGGAAGGCACGAGCAGTCCACACAGCTAAAATTTACTATAGAAAATGTATATAATTTTTACCAAATGCAATTGGGCTTTCAGATTTTATGGTTTTCTTTGTAAAAGAACACATGTTTTTCACGCAAAATAATCATTGTTTCACAGTTCTATCAAGCTCCTACATATGCACAGACCCATAAAACATTGTTGTAGCATTGGTGCTAGCTCGACCCTGCTCATTCTTCAGTCCAGAAATGACTTCAAGCAGTAGGAACATAGACAACTTATAGAATTTTGTCATTGTTCACCTTTAAGATCAATACCCACAGAATTGACAATCTTTTTTTAATATAATGTAATCTATTTCATATCGAAAATAATCTGAATATTGTCACCAAATTTTCATTCCAATATTGATGACTAATCAAGACGTGCACAAGGTTGTTCTGTTCAATAGCTTTAATAAGCTACATGTCACCAATTATTTATGACATTATTTTGTCAACACTTCAATGAGTACTGCTCAAAATAAGTTGATTATACCGATAGTTCAGAACTAAAACAGTATAAACAATTGAATATGAGTGTGCACATTTCCAATTCTGTGCTGCAAAGTGAAACTGTACTTTCATATACTGTATAAATAGCTACAACTTTTCACAAAGGATTCAGGAATGCATTATGGAGAATAGAGTAGGCTACACTACACACCCGTTCCTTTATTGAATTACAGTAGATCAGAGAATGCAGATGGAGGATATAGTCCATATTTACACGAGAACGATCTAAAGAGAACGCAAAAGTGGCGTTGCGTTATCACTTTTTATTCCCCGTTTAGACAAGCGTTTGGGGGGGGGGGAATCTGCATGCATATGGTGACGCAAAAGTTTGTGAAATTCGATGTAGTATTCATTCACTCCAGATGGCTAGGTGGAAGCGTGAAGCACTGCCACACAACACCACGAAGTCCGCGCCTGCGTACAGCCTTCCTTCTACTTCTGTCCCGCGAAACCAAAACACGACATGGCGAAACAAACAACAAAAGCTGACAAATGTGTATTTCTTACAACTGCTTAAAATACTCTTGTATGTTTATCAGAGCCGCAAGGGCAACTTGATTTCCACTCTGGAGGGTGGTTTCACTTTTTTGCGTTTTTGAGCCCCAAAAACGCAGTCACCGTCTACAACGAAAGGCTTATCTGGTAAAATATTTTTACGCTTTCACCCGTGAGCGTTTTCGTGTAAACAGGGCCATAGTCTATGATATATCTTCGCTTTCTTAAAACAGTTTAAAACAAACAGTTTAAAACAAACAAGGCTTTATTTAAATTAAGAAATGTTTTCCACTGTATAATAATACAATTACATTGATTTAATCAGTCTGTCCCAAAAAACAGTTTCCCTAGGAGGGATTAGAACTGAACTCCTTCATCAATGGTAAAAAGACAAACCCTGTAGGAGCGTTGTTTTTTTAAGTGGTCTAGCACCACTCAGCATCAGGAATCGACCATTTATTGGCAACTAAATGCATTGATTGGTGCCGCGGTACGAGCGACACCACTTTATCGTACCTACATCTGTACTTCCATCTTTGCTAAGCCAGAGAAGATAAAACTGGAACATGACGATAATATATATTGAAGTGGTGGCACTAAGGAGAAGACTGATGGGTGGGGTGAAATAAAAACCAATGTTACCCTTTTTCTACAGTCTCCTAATTGGTCTTTTCCAATTCCCTTAACCCTGCCATTTTGGCAGCCCCACAACTCACTGTACAGATGCGGGATGGTGAAGGGCGCTCACGTTTCATCCAACCACATGTGGCCAAGCCGTCCAATTCTTATCACACTGCTCGCCCAACATGGAAGTATTTAATCAGCTCATGCGCGTGATGATTACAATCAACTATACATCCACAGTTGAACACAGAGGCGCACGATCTGCAGACAAGGAATCGCTGGAGAGCGACTTGGCAAGGTAGATAATCCAATTTATATATCCCTCCACCTGGGCAGCACTTGGCCAACTTGCACTGCCTCATGTGGGACATCTGTGCAACGTCGGAGGAGCCAAGGTCTTGTTTTGAACTTGTGACCACCGTAATGTAGCTGTTAAACGTAGCTTGCCATGAGGAGCCCTGAAATACAAAAAATACAGATGTTGATCTATACCCTTCTGTCTGTCTATTTTGTTGGCTAGAGGCTTGAATCCTGTGAGGCTTTAAAGATATGTTCAAATATATGATGGCATATTTCAGGCGTGTCCCGGACAGAGCAAAATTCACTTGGTGGTACATAAACCTGAAAATCGGGTAAACAATTCTCTGTATTAATTTGTCTTTGTGCCAAACTATCATTGGGTTTGATTTGGATGCAGAGGAAAGGATGAGGCTGTTGCTAAAAGCATCACAGGCCGCTCAACTGGCTTGTTAGTTTAGTGCCTGACAGCGTTTAGCTTGTATTTTTAGCCAGACTTAAGCTTTAAATTTCAAAAAGCTCTGTGAAGGTCGTGACAGAGTTTTGGGGATACTGGCAATAGCCAGGAGGTGATGGATGTTGTTGAAAAGAAGATGATGTGTCAAGTAGGGGTGCAACGGATCATGAAACTCACGGATCGGATCGGTTTTCGGATCAGAGTCACGGATCGGATCATTTTTCGGATCAGCAAAATAAAAAAATAAAAAAATAACTGGAATTTGGGTTAGTTGTTTTTATAATTTTCAGTGGTTATGATGAGCAATATGAGAGAGAAATTTGGTTAAAATTGATCGTTGTTTAGATA
>JACXGM010010337.1:0-18814 GCA_016801145.1 Umbra pygmaea | reverse complement strand
CGATCATGTGTCTGTATTAATATTTAATCGGGCAGTGCTGGACGCCCTTACCCAAGGCCCCCCGCCCAGCGCTAAGCAAACACGAGCAGCACAAAGCAAGGCGGGGTGGAGGCCGTGCACGCTGTAGACTCCCTGCCAGTGTCTTTCTAGTCCCACCAATACACACACGTGTGCATGGCCGCACACACAAGAGTAGCTGTGTCAGTTTCACATTTCATCACCTTGTCAATCACAGCCATCCCTGCCAATCCGGCTACTTCCCTGAATGGTGTCTCTGCTACTGGGATGGAAGACATAATGGATGTTAATATACAGGCAGCACAAAGAGTTGGCACGCTGGAAAAAAAGGCAACCTGCTGTTGGTCCATTACACATTAGTAAAGAGCCACCAGGACAGACGACAGGAAAGTCTTTCTTAACCACCAGGACCAGAAGCCCTCACTGCCTATTTTTGTCCATGAACACTCCATAACCTGCACAACATGTGTCTGCCTTTATGTCTGTCTGTCTGTCTTTCTGTTTGTCTCACATACAATTGTTGTTATGTACAAGCTTTCACACCTAACTGACACAGGTAATAACCCTAGCTCTGATTGGAGAGAAGAAGTCACAGAAAGCCTATTCTCCGGAGCTTTGCTGCTGAACCTGTCATTTGCTGCCGTGGCAACAGATGGATGAGCATTGACTGTTCCACGTCAGGCTGGACGGTAATGGCAGGGTGCTTGGCTGATACCTGTCTGGGACTGACGGTGAATCATGAAACGTGTCAGAGCAAAGCAAAACAGAATAATAATTTAGCCACTTAAAGGCAAACGGAACAGTGTTGTGAAGCGCACCGTAAACATCCTCTACACACCAAATGTACCATTAACTGGGAGATGATGTGTCAGGCATGGGTGTTTCTGTACTTTGCGTAAAGGCTTCCATGTATTCTACTGTCCTACGGTTGTGGGTTTGTACAGTGATTATAATGAGACTCATAAGAGAGGCATGGTTGGGTTTAATTAGCAGCTTCCTGTGCATGGGGCGGCGGGGGGGGTGAAGTACCTTTGTTTCGTGACAGAAAAATAGAAGAAAAGATGAAATAGGATGGAAAACAGACCTGCGTGAATCCAACAGGCTTTGGCGGTTTTATCAAGCTGGCCCATACGGGAATGATGATAACCGTCTTGGATCCTGAAAGGATGCCCTTCATCGTAACCCGGGCCGCCTGGCAGAACTCATAATCCCCCTGTACCGCCTGCCACCCGGCCACCCAGCAGACTGGCTCCAGGGGGAAGCGGGGCACTTTAAAGTGCTGCACAGATCAGTGGCTAGTTAACATTCCCAGCTGCCAGCAGGCTTAATTCCCCTTTTTACCAAATCTTCACCTTTACTCCTCCATGCTCATGCTCTCTCTCTCTCCGCCCCTCCCTTACCTCCTCTCACTTTCTCCTCCCGTTTCTCTCCTCAATCAGACTAATTCCTTTCCCCCAGTGATGGATCATTTCATTCAGCCCTCTTTTTTCCCCGTATTCCCTCGCTCCCCTTCACAGTTACCCAGTCCAGCCTCCTCTTTCAACATGTTCTATCCATCAAAGTGGGATGCTGGGTCCACGCCGCCCCTACCCTCATCAGCTCCCGGCCCTGTTTTTAGCCTCTTTCCTCTCTTTCAGCCATCATGGGGATGAGCGATGGTGGAGGTTAGATGGGTCCATTTTCACCCTAAGCCTCCTGGCCCCTGGCTGCCCGGGGTGACAGTGCTAAATACTGCTGTCCCAAGGGAGCAAATTGTCTCTCCATTTGTTTCAAAAATGACTCTCGCCTCCAACTGTTTCATTCAATCAGGGTGAAAGTGTGGTTAATGGTGGAGGTCGTGTGTAGATGCTGTTTGACCATGTGTAGGAGAATAGGCATCAACAAAATGTTTGCTTGTTATATGTGTGTTTATCTGCGTCAGCATATTATTAGAGACTCCTGACACTGGCAGACTACGGCTAACAAGCGAAGCAAAGCGACTCAGTGGATGAGGAAAAAACAAAGAGAAGATGGTGGCGTTCACTGGTCAGAGCACCATGCATTGCGAGCAAAGCTGACCCAGAGCCTACACCATAGAAATGGAAAGTATAGAAAGGCCATTCCAATTCAAATTAATGTAGCAGAATGGTTAGAGTGGCAGCCATTTTTATGTGTACCATTCCATTGCAAAGATCTAGGGGCCTACTCCCGCATAAACTGATTTGCGTGTTGTCACCGTGACAACTAACAACAATCGCCATTTTTTTGTGTACTGATCGAATGACCATGCCAAGCAGTTCAATGGCCTTTCTATCGATTCTATTTCTATGGCCTACACAGTCTCCGTTGCTAGGGGTGGCATCACCACATAATTACTGGTGGATTTCTGTGGTATGGCTGTCATTGGTACTGAGAGAGCTGTAACCTGCTAACAGGAAGTAGCCAGTGTGTCACTAAAGACCACACTGATGATTACAGTCTGTTATTCACCTTAAGCTGTTCTACCACCAAAGGGAAAGCGACATGTTTACACAGAAGTCACTAAACTAATGGGCTCTAGGAGAGTAATATTGAATCCAGTGGAGAAAATGCTCTGGAAATTTGCTCCAGCACAAACGAGAAAAATAGGAATGTGCTGTTTTGAGTGATACATTTCTTTAATATATCTGCTATAACTGTAAACGTGGTTATTACACAATGAGTTTCAAAGGATCTTCAGGCAGCTGCTATGCGTCTAGCGCGGCCTCATCTGAACTTAGAGGTCACCGTACATTCCCTACTCCCCAGAAAACTCCCCTTCCAGCTGGTCCCATCACCGGTGACACCCAGCTGTCCCCCAAGTGCACCCAGGACCGTCCCGGATGGCTTGGTCTGCTCCTAGCCGCTCAGCTGCACGCCCCCACAACAGTAACCCAATAACCAAATGTGTATTTGAACAACACGCTCTTGGCAGATTTATGGTGTTCGAGTCCCCCTCCACTGGCTGGCAACACAAACACACACACACACACACACACACGCATGCAACAGGGTGCTGCCCAACTGTGCTCAATTTGACTCTCAGTAATAATAAACACACCCAAGTCGGCATTTCAGTGCAATATTTCTTCTAGAGGAAAAAGCCAGTGGGCGCTTAGAGCCGACACGATCACCCTGCGCTCTCAAGACACTATTAGGCAATATGTTCTAATTAATTGAATTGTGGTCTTGACGTCGGGTCCAAGAAGCTTCTGCGCTGCTCGTTTCTCATTAGCGCCACAGATTCCTCACCGTAACCTAATGAGCAATAATAACATGCGCTGTATAAAATGCTGCTAGGGAGATGCCTGCCTGATGGCCTCGCCCGGTAATTGGACCGCCTTGCACTTCGACTCGTTAAGAGGGAGGAAGCAATAAAACAGTAATAATAACAACCCCCCCCCCAAACTGCCATCAGAGAAAGAATGCAGACACTTTCTTTTCTTGAAACTTCATCAGACGGGAAGTGGAGCAAGACCTCAACTATTAGCTAGATGAGAGAGCTGAGACGTTGATTAACAACTCCCACTAACTGCTTGTTTGATGAGCAGACCGTCTTTGAAGTCTTTCATATTTTAAACTCGGTCCACATGGATATGACCGCGGTTAGAGTTGTGAAACATTTAACCAACATGGAATAGATCACAATTAACTTTGGCCTTGCTGTAGTTGTTAGCTACTACTGACAATGTATTACTGACAAATCAAGAAATGTATATCTTGGCACAACTACAGTGAAGTACCTCATCTGGAAGAAGTGCCACTCCCACACAGAGGTCAAAGTTCATTAACATCAGCTATAGGGCGTGGCTTAATGTAGTCTGGTGGATCAGAGAGAGGTTTGAAAATGTCAGGGTGGTGACCAGAGGCGTCATTGGCGGTGGGGGCGGCGCGTTCGCCTGGCAACACTGTGTGGAGAGCACGAGCTCTTTGGAATTCTCTACAGAATAATTGTGCTCGTAATTCATTGCAGTAATCATAGTTAATTCATTGCATAGACAGGTAGTGGGTCCATGTTCATGTGTTGCTAAAATTAGTCTATTGTTGAATAAAACAAATTTTTAGTGAATGTTTTACAAATGCAATTGTGTTTTCACATGAAACACAGACAAAATATTCAATCAATATGCAAACACATGCTCTTATTGTTTCTTTACACACCATACAATTGCATTTGGTTACAATTCACTAGCTTTGTAGTGACTTCACAATGATTATTGCAAATAATTCGAGCGCTGTTGTTCTGAAGAGAGAACTGGGGAGTTTGTGTTTGCCAGCATTGTGTGGTGTTGCTGGGCAAACGCGCCGGCCCCACCACCAGCGACGCCTCTGGTGGTGACATCCTCTTTTTCCCGGCTAGCACCTGTGTGTGTTTGTGTGAGCACAGCCTAGTCTCAAGGGTTCGTTGCACATCGTATTTTGTATTCTAAGCAATCGACATTGTAATTCTGTCATGTAATGGAATATTCCAATAAACAATTAGCGCTTACTGGCTCTAACAACTACGCAAGGTATTTGTCTGCCCGCGCTGTGTGTTGCAGCTTGCCTCCACTACGCCTGCGGGCTTGGATTTTAATGGATAGAACCGAGGCTGCCTGAGAGTGAGTGTTCCTCTACAGTTCGCTGTCTTCTCGGTTCTCTCTGCTATTTCAGGGTTACTGAAAAGTCACTACAGTGCTTTTTCTTTGGTTAGATGCTCTCTCACGCTCACAGACAACTCTATGTCTGTCTTCGTCACGTCTGCTTTAGAGATGGTTTGAAATCAAACGCTGGATAAATCAGAGGTGATATTTCAAGCCTGGGGATTTCCAAAGTGCTTTGGAAAAGTGTTTTCTATTTTATTTCGCTTGAAAAGTTGGAGTTGGGAGAATTGACGTGCAGAGCGTGGGGAGAGTGGGGGTGTGTGTGAGCTGCTCAACCTTTTATCTCAGGTTCTAGTTCCGAGGCAGTGAGCGAAGCTGGTAAGAGATGGAGATGGAGAGGATGGGTAGTCTGGTCTAATATGATTTTGAAGAGAGAAGTCACACCACCAACGTGCGGGCATCAGATTGCAGGTCCAAAAGCCAGTGAAGTGGAATGTATGTGGCGTGTATAAATAGTGTGCTTTGTTGGTGATAGCAGCCGCTTTCATCACAGGTAAAAACATACAATGGTAAAGCTCTTTGAGGATGTTTCTTTAGCAGTAGTCCATAACCCCCACACCCACACAGGCAGGGAAAGCTTTACATAGAGTATGCTCCTTCACCCTGGGCTCTCTGGTGTCCTTTAGTACGGATGAACCCTTTGAAAAACATCCAAGAGGTGCCTCCTCCAACCCCCGTGTTCACGCACTCCCGCACACGCTCACACCCTCACAAAGACAAAAAAGAAAATAAATGCTTGCCATGACGATGGAGTGTTAACGGCAGTACACTACTTATAAAGGAACTATATAAAGGAAGTCAGCATGTCCAGAAGTCTTCCTTCGAGACAGCCGTGACAATCAAAGCCATTCTCCGGACAAACTTTATCCACCTCTCCTGCTGTCCATCAAAATCACAAGTGGACAGGTGAATCATACTGTGCATATGCTTTTACATTTCCCCCTACTCTGTTGATTTCATCAAGCTACACTGAGGAAAAGTACTAGTTCTCTCCGACTAGACATACCACAGACTAACATTGTGCTCTTATGAACCAAACAGGCTAAATAACCATGCTCATCTTTGCTATGACACCTGTGCCACATTCTCCAAAACAACATGTCCTTATGATTTTCCTTTTTGACTGAGAAAAACCATCTGTACTAGCCCAGCCTAATGAATCGTACACCCCGGAACATTAAAATGACACACATAGCCCTTGAATTCTATACCATCCATATTGAGGAGCAAAGTCTTTGATGCTCTCACAGAGCCAATCCCTGAAGGATCCCCAAGGATCCGTTTTCTTTAACATTTTACTGTGGGACTTCAGAGAGACGTGTAGTCACGGCTCAACACATGAAGCTTAGTGGAGGACTGTAGTGGAGTTAGTCAAAACAGTCCCTGTCGTTCTATGTATCTCTGTCTGTCAGGGCCAAAACAGAACAAAGCACCCCAATTCCAATCTCACTGAAGGCCAGGGTTTGTTAGGATTACTTTCTGCTGTCCTTGAAAACTACATTACATTGCAGAAAATAACCCAGGTAAAGGCAGAGAGAGAGAGAGAGAGAAGGGGAGAAAGCAAAAGAGAGAAATTGAGAGTGAGAGCAGAGTTATGACCATACCAACTAATGAATTAAACCAGAGAACTGCCTCCTTGAGCCTATGATCTTGATCTTTTAAAAACCCACCCAGATTCTACAGTCCCAGTAGAGTAACACAGCAACTATAGACCAGGAACAAATAATGGGGTAAAACATCCTACAAAATAACACCCACTGGAAAAAAAATCAAACCCCAAAAAAACATAAAATTGGAATGCTACCTTGCCTGAAATAGAGTATTATAAAAGTGACTTACTACAGACTCAATGAACATGGCCTTGCAATGAAGGAAATCTGCCAAAAGCAGACAAATTAAAATGTTCACACCAGTGTTTCCTAAAGTATTCTACATTAGCAGCGTGGGCACCAATTTTCAGAGGCTGGCACAATGGCAATTTTTGTTTTTGTGAAGTCAAATTTTATAAGGCAATAAACTCTTGCTTTAGCTAGATATGTGTCACAAGGTGTTGGTGTGACAGAATGACACGCCTAAGAACAGGAGACTCGCGAGTGGAAAATAGTGCACTCTCGCTGCCTGCCCACAGCGGGAAGTAAGTGCAACCAGGCACCGAGACGAGGTTTGAGCTAGACAGCCCACGCCATCGTGCCTATCATGGGCACACTTCGCATTTTGGCTGTGGCGGAGTAGTTATACAGCAATAACAACTGCTGAAATGGAACAGAGGAGAACAGACAACCAGGGTCTCCCCAATAACTTTTTCTGGGGGGGGGTTATAGGAGTAGAGGTAGTCCTGTTATACCAGCCTGGGCTACTACTACTCACCTTACAGCCACAAGTACGGCCACAAGACCCAGGCCTACCCAGCGGTGCACCTATATGGTGAAGCTGGATAATGTAAACATTTGAAGGTGCTAGACCTGACCCAATTATAGCACCACTAGTTTGGTTAGAGTTGCTATTGAAGGTGAGGCTGGAATCCGAGGCTGCTATGCTACCTGAGCCTGCTATACTACCTGAAGTTCCTATGCTATCCAAGGCTGCTAAGTTAACCGAGGGTTCTATGCTACCTGAGGCTGCTAAGCTACCCGAGGCTGCTATGCTAACATAAACCTTTACGCTAACAGACTAAAAAAGGCTGCTACGCTAACAGAGGCCGCTACAATAACAGAGGCTGGTACACTAATAGAGGCCACTAAGCAAACAGAGGCTATGCAAACAGAGGAAGTTATGCTACCAGAGGCTATTCAAATGGAGGCTGCTACGCTTCCTGAGGCTATGTAAAGAAAGGCTTTTACGTTACCAGAGGCTATTCAAACAGAGGCTGCTACGCTACCAGAGGCTATGCAAACAGAGGCTGTTACGCTACCAGAGGCTACAGAAACAGAGGCTACGCTAACAGAGGCTGTGCTAACAAAGCGACATGGGTCCACTGAGCGACAAGAGTCTACTAAGGGACTTGAGTCCACTGAGTGACAAGAGTCTAGTTAGCGACATGGGGTCCACTGAGCGAAAAGAGTCTACTAAGCAACATTCCTCCACTGCTGAGCTGCCCTAAGATTCCTCTACTGATGAGCTGCTCCCTGAGTCCTCTACTGGTAAGCTGCTCCCAGAGTCCTCTACTGCTGATGGGCTCCCAGTGTCCTCTACTGCTGAGCTGCTCCCAGAGTCCTCTACAGCTGAGTGGCTCCCAGTGTCCTCTACTGCTGAGCTGCTCCAAGTGTCCTCTACTGCTGAGCTGCTCCCAGTGTCCTCTACTGCTGAGCTGCTCCCAGTGTCCTCTACTACTGAGCTGCTCCCAGAGACATCTACTGCTGAGCTGTTCCCAGAGTCCTCTACTGCTGAGTGGCTCCCAGTGTCCCCTACTGCTGAGCTACTCCAAGTGTCCTCTACTGCTGAGCTGCTCCCAGAGACATCTACTGCTGAGCTGCTCCCAGTGTCCTCTACTGCTGAGTGGCTCCCAGTGTCCTCATCTGCTGAGTTGCTCAGGCCTGCTACCACTGCCTTAGTCCCAGATGGGCTACCCTGGCTGCTCGACCCACCAGCGGACCCCCAACCTGTGTTGGAGCCTGAGGGAGTGCTCTGGCAGCCTGTGGGGAGTTGCTCTCTCCCACAGAAGGTGGGTCTGCCATCCTGACCTGGGCGCTGTGGGCACCTTCAGACTTTGGCCTCTGACGGCTGGAGCCACGCCCTTGGGGGGGGGGTAATGTCACGATATCCCAGAGACCAATAGGAATCTTCTGTAATAATCTGATGTCTTTGCTAGCAGTTTATGTTTAAACTCAAGCTAAGACCGGCAAGCATCTGAAAGAACAATGTAAATATCAAAGAAACAAACAAAGGTGCCTTTTGCACCCTCAAGCTATTTAAAATTTTCCAACTACATGATAAAATAATAATAAACCTTTATTTATATAGCACATTTTGTTGTTGCCATTGTACAACAGTGCGTGTAGTAGCTATAGTTTAAGTGTTTCTAATATTTGACCTGGCTCCCTTTGTTGGACACATGCAGTTGTGCTCAAAAGTTTGCATACCCCTGGAGAATTGGTAATAGATATACAATTTCTAAAGAAAACATGAGTGAGCAAGCAAAACAATATTTATTTTACTTCTGATGGGAGTCATATTGAAATGTAGGTCCTAACAGAATGGCACAATCATTAAAAAACATGGCAACAAAGATAATAATGAAAGTATCCCTGTTCAAATGTCTGCATACCCTCAGTTCTCAATACACTGTATTGCCCCCTTTTGCAGCAATGACAGCGTGCAGTCATTTGTGATAGTTGAATTTGAGGCTCCAAATTCTTGCAGGTGGTATAGGTGCTCATTTGTCTTGGCAAAATTCCTCCAGGTCATGCAAAGTCTTTGGTCATCTTGTATGAACCACACGTTTGAGTGGCTCGACTATATTAAGGTCAGGAGACTGTAAAGGCAGGCTCCAGAACCTTCACCTTTTTCTGCTGTAACCACTGGAGGGTCAATTTGGACTTGTGCTCAGCTAACTGCTGTGCCGGAATGTCCAAGAGCATCCCATGTGCAGCTATTGTGGAGAACAATGCAAATTGTCTGCCAGTTTTGTCCGATAACACGCTGCATTCATATTGCCATACATTTTCACATGTTCCCTGTGCCTTTATAGCTCACAAACACACAAAACACCAGGGAGCCACCACCGTGCTTCACAGTGGGGATAGTATTCTTTTCACTATATGCCTTGTTGACCATAAAGCTCTATTTTGTTCTTGTCACTCCAAATTAGAGTGTGCCAGAAGCTGTGAGGAGTGTCAAGGTGTTGTCGGGCAATATGTAACCAGGCTTTTTTGTGACAACTCAACCATGCAGCTCATTTTTGTTCAAGTATCGTCATATTGTGCACCTTGACACAACCACACCATGTTTTTTCCAGAACAGCCTATATGTTTTATTTGTATCCCAAAAAAATAGTCTGGCAGTTATAGCTGAAATCTTTCTTGGTTTACCTGACCTTGGCTTGGTATCAAGAGAAATCTTCCACTTCTTAATAAGTGATTGAACAGTACTGACTTGCATTTGAAAGGCTTTGGATATCTTTTTATATCCATTTCCAAATTTATGCAGAGCATGCACCTTATTACAAAGGTCTTTTGACAGTTCTTTTCTGCTCTCCCATGGCTCAGTATTTAGCCTGCACAGTGCATCTATGTGAGCGCTAACAAACCAATTGACTATTTATACACAGACACTACTGGTATTTGCAATTTAAGATGCCACAGGTGTGGTAAAGTAACCTTTAATTGCCATTTTAACCTGTTTGCCACCTTGTGTGTCTGTATCAAGGCCAGATATTTAAGGGTATGTAAACTTTTGATCAGGGCCAATTGGGTGATCTGTTATCACTATGGTTTACAAGGTGCCAAACAACTGTGTGATAATTGGTTCATATTATCACTGTCCTCACATGAACAGTCATATTGTCAAAATCAATGCTAAAATTTCACAATTTCTGCCAGGGTATGCAAACTTATGAGCACAACTGTATACTGTAGCACCAGATATATTTTACATATATACAGTACACCGATAAATATACAATATCTTTGAGCAGTTTATCTGTATTCCATATATAGAGATGGATGATAGAGTATAATAAAGATAGATAGATAGATGTGTGATAGTGCAAACCTTTGACCATGCACAATCCTTTCTCCGACCATTTGTGAAAACAACCTTGACTGTACAGGACCAGTCCGTATTGGTGCGGAGCAGTACAGTGTGCTTTCATAGAAAACTGACGTTATAGAGCTGTACCTGGATAGGCTAACCCTAATGTGGGTGTGTCAGTCAGGAAAGTGGGCCAGGGGTAACAGTTTCATTGTTTTTGTCCCCTGGTGACATTGACTGGGAGAGGTTTGGGTGCTGTGGTGCAGCTTCACGCTGGGCCCCATCCGGTCCCACAGCTGTTGCTCACCCCAGGGGTCCATCTGGTGACAAGCATCCCAGATCACACCATATAAAGCACACACATGTGCTGCATAGGCACAATGCCACACAGCCTAAGGCCTGTTTGAATATGTTCACATTTCCGCCACAGTATGTCAGCAATTTCAACTGTCAATCAGCTGATGAGAAAAAAGGAAAACAAGGTGCTCTGCTCTCATCTGTTTTGGTAAAAAGAAACGAGACATGGATAAATGGAACCCCTGCCCGGTTTAAACTGTCTTAAGATGCAGGGACTGTCCATTCATGATAACATGTAGCAAATAGCAGATTTTAAGTACATTTTACAGACTTTATGTTCTCTCCTTTAAGCCCACTCTCTCTATTTAGCCAACTCCCAGTAGGCTTTAAACACACACAGAGACTCGTCCTCAGAACAAATATTAACTGTTCAGGCTTGGAAGACTCGGCAACATTCATGTTTGACTGTTTGTTTTCTAGGAGCTTAAAACTAGCCTAGGAAATCCTGTTAAAAGCATTAGCTCAGTAAACTCCATCGTCAAGCTTGGTCCTGCTGGCCTATCTTTGTCTCAATCAATGTACGTGTTAGTGTAGATTAAGACTCGTGGGAAACTACAGTTAAATGAGTAGAAACTGTCATTTTGTCAGTTGGTGTGGTGTTATGCACTTACCTGCGGTAGACAAAATAACCATTGTTATGAAGCGATGGGACAACAGCAGTTTTCAGCAGGGAACATGGAACAAAAGAAAACACAAGAGGAGAACTTGTTAGCAATGGTTGATTCAGACCTTCAGCCACAAGTGTGACTAGTTTATGATTTCGTCACTAGGCGATGTAGCTTTTGTGCGCTTTGGGGGGTTTCCATTGCAAATGGTTGGTTTTTGCCATGTCACCCACATTATTTTTTTCTAGATGCCCTTCATATCGCGTGGAATTCAGAAAGTGGCGCTCCGCACATTGTCATTGAAGGTGTGAAGGCTCGTTAGAAAAGCAATAGCCACTATTGTTTTGGTAATCACCCCCAAGAACTCCTGTCTTTGTCTGACACTGCAAAAGATCAGAAGTATGAAGGCCAACTCGTGCAACTGGGACACACAATGTTTCAACTTGCCTAAGCGAACGTGGTCAGTTTTCCCCTTAAGAAGGCTGATCTGGTGAGATCTGGTGAGAAGCAGACATTACCATTTATCCCTGTGGGGCTCAGACAGCAGAAAACAGCTAAATAGTAACCCAGGTTAAGGTTGACAGCATGTCTGAGACCATTATCACATTCTCATCGTCCACCCATCCTTCTAATTTGTTCCTCCTCCATCCTTCTTTCTGACAGCTGCCTAATCCCCTGACCTCTGACCCCAGGAAATTCACTCTCCCAACCTTGACCATTATCCTTCTTGTGCCCGCTCCACATCTGCCAAATATCCATTATGCTTCCATTGTATGAGGCCAAGGAAAACAGTTTAAATTCCCGTGGACAGACCTCCACTTGCAGGCTGAGGGCAAGTGGGGAGGTGAGGGGAGGTTGGGGCTTGAGTTGTGACAGGTGTTTCTAAATAACTAGGCACCAATCTGGCCCAAAAAATGTTTTTTTTACAAATATCAGACCAATTGTATCTTGTTCACGATTAGCAGGTTATCAAACCAAGGAAAGTATTTTTACAAAGCCTTTTGTTGACAAAATGATGATCGAAAAAAGTGTCAATTAAAATATATTATCTTTGGGAGACAATATGTTCTTGGTGGGTATTTTCTTGTCAGTGAATTGTATTTTGAATGGCAGTGAAGTTGTTCTTATAAGTACAAAACCATAGAGAAACCTAGCTTGTTTTATTCTCATCGCTTTGCATTCGCAAAAAGTTTCGCAACACCCCAGTGGTGGGGGACCTTGCAGATTTTCCATATGCAGATTTCGACACAAAGCATGAAAACCTTTCACCAATTGGACGGATACCGAGCTAATGGAGCACAGCATAATGAAAGTGTTGAGTTGAGAACTTCCGTCTCTCTCTCTGGGCAAGCTGCTAAATACACGTTAAAGAACCAAAAAAAGGAACAGAATGAAGGAAAAAATAAAAGACGGGAGAGATTTGTGCTAAGCTTTTTGAATGCACAAATGGGACTGCTGTCAATGCCCTAAAAATGTCACAGTCAATCAGCAACGAGGTCTTTGGTAAGTGCGAGCATTAGTCCTCCGGCCCCAAGGCAAAACTGCAGCTAAAGCAGTGATACCCTATTACACCCCATATTCTCTCTGCACTGAAACCTCCAACCATCAAATAGACCTGATTGCTACATAAAAGCAGCGGCTCTGGAAAGGCAGCAGTGCACACATTCACAGACTGTGTACACATCAGAGTAAATGAACTTGCTATTCGTGGACACAGCTTTTATTGTTCTATTGTAAACTGAGTGCTTAGAATCCTGAATGCTGATTGGCTGATAGCTGTGGTACATGACACCATACAATGCATGTATAACATTACACTACATTTTACTTGTGTATTTGCATTGAAAACCAGTTCATAATAGCAGTAGGTCATTTGAAGGGTCACCGATATGGTCAAAATACCACATCTATACTGTATATATATATATATATATATATATATATATATATATATATATATATATATATATATATATATTAATCACACAATGTGTTGTGCGAAAGAACAGCTCTTAACCATGGTATATTGGCCATATACCACACCAATCATGTGTTCTTGCTTAATAACAAACTGAATGGATTGAGTCTGAATGCTGATTGGCTGAATCACATGTATGATGTTCTCAGTTATTTACATTGGTAACCAGTGTGTAGTAGCAACATGGAACCGTTTTTGGCTTGTGGTATCTGACTGATATACAGGCACTGTTGGAACATATATAAGAATAGCTCCTGGCTGTGGTATATTGACCATATCCCACAAGCCCTCAGTCCATATAGCTTACAGTAATTAGCCCCTGTGCAGAATCCACCTCTCAGCAAGTCAAAGAGCCACCACTTTACGACTCTGACACAAGCAACACATGATGCAACATCTGGTTTTACCCACCATCAGGTCCCTCTCTTGCTCTTTGCTCCGACAAGTCGATACCACAGAGAAAAGTGTCCTTGTTAATCTAACGAGTGAGATTTTAAGTCAACCCAACTCCTGCACCGAACCGTTATCACTGATAAAGCGCTAATCCTTAACAGAAGAACACCACGCCCAGACTCACAAAAATCACTAGCTCATCAAGCTCTGAGTTCAAACAACCCTCTGCTATCAATCAATCAGAAACAGAATAACATGGAGGAACCCTATACAGTGCTTCTGCATCAGCTCCTAATGCTCGGGGAAGTCTGAAGGAAGATGAGAGAGACAAGGTGTAAAAAAGCAACAAGACAAGGGATCGAATCTGGGCCGGATCAAAGGTCTATCAGCGTGTCCTTTGTAGTGATCTGGCTGCGCTGGCACCCCTGACACCCCATCCTGTGAACTCTGACCCTGAGGCACAGGAAGCCCCCACACACGCACGTCCCCTACAATTCCTGCATCCCATCTCAGCCCGAGGTATCCTGGCACAAACACACAAACACACACATGAATTATTCAGCCACTTCTGTGCCCTCTTCTCTCCCCTCTCTGCTCTCCACCCATACTGTCACCCTGGGCTGGGCTTTATGCTCTCACTCAGTTCAGCAACGGGAGGCAAGACGGCCACAAAGCTCCTTTCATGCCCCCCCAATCTGCTCTGCTAAGGAGGACAGGATACCAACAGACTATTTAGGAGAAGTGTCTCTGTGTGGAGATGGCCAAGGGGGACACGGCCCTCATCTCTCTGAGGTCAGCACACTGGGTGGTTCTCCAGACTGGCTCCCTCCCCCCGAGGTAAGGATATCCAATCCATTCCTGCAACCCCCAGGGCGGTCAACATCCCGGGCCGGGCCACGGGTTCTCTCTCACGCCGGTCCTGTGAGAAGGCAGCTTATTGGGTTGAGCTGATTTCATTGCCTTAGAGGGGACCAGGCGCACGGGGCGTGTTTCTCAGGCAGGGTTTGAGGTCATTGTAGAACGATAGATTCTCCTGCATTGTAAGCTGTGGATTAGCCCCCCAAGTTAAAGAATTACTGGAGGTCTGCCTTGGGGAGGGTGGGGGTCTTTCAGCTAAATTTGTTATACACACTAACAGCATACTAACACCATGACTTAAAAAAACACTACAACCCACAAAGAGCATACTCATTACAGCAGCAGTCAAAGACCTGCAGTAACACACACATACAAACACACCCTGATACACACTTTCAACACAGAAACACTCACTAACATTCGCTACTCCATAAACAACTGTATGAAACCAACTGTATATAAACACACTAATACAGACCCTTTTCTGAAATGGAAGATGAATGTGCCTGCTCAGATTCTGTGGTATTCTAGAAAAGAAACACATTTGTCATTTCCTCTCATGGGAATGCCAATTAAGGGTAGGAGTTAGGAAGGCTTTACTCACATCCAATCGCACACGCGTGCACACACACACACCCAACACACACTCACAAGCATGCGTGGACACAGCATGATATAGAGATGGAGGATGTGTCAATCTCTCCCTGCCATGCATCTATAATTCCATATGTTCTCAATAATACCATCATTTCACATATGCAAAGACACAAACAGAAGGAGGAATATACACTCAAAAAATCAAGGCCTTCTTAGATGTGATTAAAACATGGTTTGCTTTATTTACATATACGTATTTAAAACATATATGTATGTATATTTAATGGGTGTAACATAAAATGTATTAATAGTGTCACCTATGGGATATATAAAAATTTGATCAACGCAAAAAAAAGTTGGGGCACCGCCCTTTGTGCCTGTGCTAGAACACACTCTCTTTGCTCGCCTTTTCTGCATATGGCTGCAACAGCGAGACGGTGACTGACGGATAGTAAGAGGACATCCGATATTTCCCAGCATGCTCTCACCTTAAGAGTTATTTTTTGAGTGACAAACCAGCATAGACACATGCATAGGTGACACACACACAAAAAAAACTTGGTGAGGCGCTGCTTCTAACAAACGGTTAGGGTTACGGTACACACTCCGAACACGCTTTCTTCACCCGGACTCATTAGCCTTGTGAAAAAACAACAAGAAAGACATCAACATCTATTCTCCTAGCCCTTCTTGCGTGTAAACACAGCTGCTGAGTTTGCAGGGTTTGAATGCAACATAAATGCAATATCCAGAGGTGTTACTTCCCACAATAACAAGGCCACTGTACACAGTGGGATCCTTTGAAATGAGAAAATTATGGGATGTAATCTTACAATTTGTCATCCCTGATAACTTTTTTCCACTTAGCAATCAAAGTTCCTTGTTATAAATCAATCAAAAGTGGTTAGTTTCCTCTTGCGTTTATTTTGGATGGGGTCATTATAATGCAATGCTCATTCCAGTCACGGAAGGCAAGTCGGCTTAATACCCACATCGCTTTGCTCTATGTTATTCCTGTGCTTGCTGCCTTAGAAAGGATCTGCAAGGCTGTTTCGACCACAGTGGAGTAGCTTTGGTCTGGTTGCGGTGGTTAGACCCAGCCCAGGGACTCTGGAGGAGTCCAAATCCAACTGCTTCCCCCCGTCGTTCCATGCCTCATTACACAACGCCCCCGCGAAGAATGGTACAGACCTATATTCTTGCTTCACTGGGAGGCAGCCAGCCACACCGAGCCATTTCACAGAACCAGACCGAAACACCGCACTGGCGAGCGACTAAAATGTACTTTTGATTGTTAATAAAACATATTTCACGTGTGATCCATTATCAATATGCACAAAGTCAAGGGGAAAAGCAATGTTTGAGAAAAAAACTCCTGATTTATTCAGCAATGAGACAGCATGGCTAAAAGAGGCAGTCGGTGGAGAAACGTCAGGCGCTTCAAAGCCACATTTACAATACCACAGGATTACATGTAGGACAAAGTGCTGCATCCTTTGACAGAATGTACACAGACCCAACAATAATCACTGTCAACCGACAACTTTGATTGGCTTGGTCCACCGCCCTGTGCCAGATGTATTCCATGGGCTATTGTTACACCAGCCATGATTTACAATACACACAAAGCCGCAGTACAACACACCCAGTCTTTGACATTAATGATCATACAACTGAATACCCATGACTATAGTAGACCCAGTCAAATGAAATTGTACATTTGCAAACCAGCTGTAGATCTTTATATAAATCAGACTGTACAAATATTATCCATGAAAGACTTATAAAAAGTTCAATGGCTGACTGAAGCAAAAAAAAACACTTTATATGCTTGGCTCTGCCTGTGTCATTAAAACGACATGGTGTATTAATTATGATAACATGACCTTACTGCCCGAGGCTGTGTTGAGTGCCAGAAGTGACTGGGAGGACATTGTAGTGAAGTGATGTAAACTCAATCACCATGTTTATCAATGTGCACAATGCTATTATATCTAATATCTAATCACAACCCCTAATGGCCACTTCTCAGAAAGTACAGTATATTAGGGCTACTAGAGCTAGCTCAAAGCCCGGCTAGCAAGCACTACTCTTTACTGCAGATTTACATAAACAGAAAAAGTAGGCTTAAGGAAATTACAGTTGAATCCCGGATAATTATGCCTGATTACAGGAGAATGGGAGATTCTGTTACCTACAACTTTTTACCACTGCTATGCGTAACAGACCGCAAGCCCCAGAAGCCACGGGGCCAGGATAGCGTATTGTGTTACCACAGCGCTGAACCTGAGTGCGCTGTGCGGTAGGAAAGCAGTACCCAGCTAAACCCTGCAATTACTTTCTTAAATCTCCTTTCTCCCCTTCAACCCCTCTTACACCCCTCTTACCCCCTGTGTAGCATTCAGACCGTGAAGGAAGAGCTGCGTCACTGGGCGCAATTATAGACTTCTCTACCTGCCAGCCTGCTACAGCCCCACCACCAAACACACCAGGTCATTTCCTCCACCTGCTCCATCATCTGGTTGTCATGCCAGCTGAGCGTGGCATCTCAAGACACGCGAAGGGCCGGCAAGAACAAAGTGCCAGGTTTCCAAGTGCTGTTTGAGGAGCGCACTAAAACGTCTCAGTAGCACAAACGGCAGAGTATTCCGGAGCTTCTATCGCTCAGCACGGAGACTGGAGAGCCAATCAGAGCGCAGAGGAGGGTGTTGCTGGGGTCGGCTGGGTACGATGACCCTGCACACTCATTCCACATTTGTAGAGAGCAATGGACATTTATACTGCCCTCAATTGTCGAATTACGCGAGATCAAAAACCACACCGACCAACTGATTTCTCATCAATATCAGAGAATGCAATAATAACCAGTGTGAATCGGCCATGCAGAGGAAGTGCCATTCTCTGGCTGTGGTCTTTCCTCCCTGAATATCCTGCTGTGCTATGTGCCTACATTTGCCTAAAAACGGCCATCAAAGAACATATTTCTTTCATTCCGGGTAATTTCCCTAATCCCTGATGAGCTGCAGGGTGGAAGGAGAAATTATGATGCGGGTTAGCAGGTGGTGCTACAGGGTGTGTGAGCGCACTGCGTGTGTGTGCGTGTTTGTGTGCATACACGAGTGCATTCACATAGCCTTCTTTAACTGTTACTTTTTATTGCTTTCATTTGACTGAATGTGTCGTCTGTGTGTTCTTTGCTTCTTCCTGTGTCTCAGTAGTGTGTGTGTGCGTGCGTGTGTGTGTGTGTGTGTTGGTAGGGATAGTGGTATTAGTGTGGCACAGGCAGAACCTGAGCCCCTTGAAGCAGCTTACTTCTTAAGGATTAGTTTATCCAATCTGCTCTAATCACAGATAAATGGCTCCCACCGGTGAGCGTGCTAAAGACCCCTCTGGCTGAAGAGGCCTCCTCGCTCCACAGGCCGACCAGCGTTACCGGCGTGTGAGGCCTGATGGGGACGGATCGGGGAGGGGGGCGGCGATGCTTACGGTAAAGGAACGGCATCAGGTCAGCTTCATTTTAAGTAAGAGCCCTTCAACGTCTCCAGTCAACATCCCCACCTGTGCAGCACCGGACGTGATTTCCACCGTATACCCGACTGCTGTTTTAGATGGCCAGAGGTTCATGTAACTATGTCATTTGAGCTGATTCTCTCTGATCATGAGGGAGGGAGGGAGGGAGA
>JACXGM010010336.1:0-19561 GCA_016801145.1 Umbra pygmaea | reverse complement strand
TCTACATAGGAAACCATATGTCCACAATACAGTCTCATACACAGTTGATTGTACTGGAAGACTGAAGCATATCAGATTGGGACATTCCTTAGTGCCTGCATCATCAGCTGAACAGAAGTCTCTGACACATTTTGGTATTAATGTCTCTGAGAGTGGCTCTGAGAAGCATGTGGAGAACTGTACTATGACACATGGACTCCAAGGAGAGATGGAAGCAACCCACCTGGATTCTAAGGTTGTGAAGGACCATATAGTCTCTAAGAGTTTAGACAGTTCAATATTTTCCCCTGTTTCAAATGTGAAGCTTCTGGGATGTGATACAGAATTGAAGAAAATAAAGCTAAGAAATTTGGATGAAGACCTTAGATCTGACGTTAAGAACTCACTGCCCCCTAATCGTTTACAGAATATTGAGCCTTTAAACAATCCAATCTCTTTGCAAGAACAGCAGGATATTAAAATAGAATGTATCAGTGAGAAAACTACAACCCAATATGATATCTCTACACCATCCTTTGAATTTCAGCAAACTGAGGAAATATCAGAAGAACCAAGTGGTATTCAACTGTGTGAAATGTTCAGCACTAGAAGGGGGCATGTCAGGAGTCTTGTGAAATCCAACACAAACCGATCCAGCTCAATCAAAGCAATGTCAGTTCCCAGGAAAATACAGCAACTTGCTGTAAATTCATCGAAAATGTTGATTAATAAAGTAAGCCCTGATGTGGGTAGAGATGGGAGCACTACAGTAGCCATATGTCTTGGGAAGTCCCCTGTAGATACAGGGTTAGGCAAGGTTCGATCTGAAATGGGTCCTCCTTTACCAGCACTTCTGATGCCTCTCACTGTAACTCCCCCAAGGCCAGTGAAACCAGTAAAACCTGCCATTCGTAGACAAGATACCCGTAAGCGTTGTTTATCCTCAACAATGGAAGGCACCATTTCCCCTGGGGGTACCGAAACAGCAGCTAATGACCAAAAGTGGAAGAGTCCCACTCAAGTCACCATTGCACCTTCATCAGGAGTCCCCTCTTTTCCGCTGCAGTTTGGATCAGCCACCCCTAAGCATGCTGTTCCTGTTCCAGGGAGACTCCCAGCCTGTAGCTCTTCCTCATCTAGTCCCGTCCAGGAGAATTCCATGACAATATTAGACAGCATGTATCCAGAACTCTCTGCACGTGCTCGGACACTGAGTATCCTCAGAGGGAACCTCAGTTTGTCTACTGCTGATTCAGGGTCCACTTCGATCAGTCAGCCATCTGGCTTCAAAACAATCAACTCTTTGTCCACTGCCTTCAGCAAAACAGATCAAATAGGAAAGAGAAGCGATGTCAACATGGTTCTACCGAAGAGTGCTAAAAGACTGAGGCTGGATAACTCCTCACCCAGCCCTGCTGCTGCATCTGGTATGTCATTCACATCCTCAACCAGCCCTGTGGATAAAGGTCTGTCGTCTCCATCCTCAGGCAGCCCAGACACAGTAACCTGGAAACCTCAAGAAGTCATTAATTTAGAGAAGGTAACACCAGCTTGGAAACCAATGGACAAAGCACCTACTTTCCAGCACATTAAACCAGTATGCACTGATTCCATATCCCAGGCATTGGAGAAGATATCAGCCCACTGTTTTGACCTCCTGCCTGTCATCAGGAGTCACCTGTGTGTTGGGAACTTGTCTAGAAAGCCTGTGTTACGGGATGAGGAGAAGGAGGTCATTGCTGAGTTCACTATCAGTAAGGTTAGTTACAGGCAGTACTCCTTATTCCATATTCAATAGCATGTAATTTGTCTAATTTAGCATCTTTGAAATGTGCAAACACCTCTGGCATGTTTGTCTTGGGATTTTCAGTCCGTAGGAGATGATCTGATGGCAGCCATGGTGACCAAGTTGAAGGCAGAGAGGAGTGTAATGGGTGGGACTCAGCTCCAGGCTCTAGTTCGTGTCTACACGGCTTTGTGCCGACAGGGGGGACACTGGGATAGGGCCCATATTCTGGCCTACAGTATCCTCAAAGAAGGTACCATGGACAAGCTGTCCTGCTGTCTCCATCCTCCCGTCATTTGACTTCATTCCATGGTGTTTTTGATACTTTGTGTGTTTATATATTCTTGTTTCCCTGCACAGATTTTCCTGAGTCAGACAAGCTGATTCTGTTCATGGTTACCACATGGCCTAGTGTGTTCTCCTGCCGGACTGTACTTTGCCAGGCCATCCACACGGTTACCAAGCTCAGAGCTGAAGGAGAAGTGTTCCACTGCCTGACTGCTTACATGGACTGGGAGAAGGTATGGCATTTTCAAAACTATTTATGTCCTGTTTCCATGAATGGGATATGGATCTGTTGAGAAGTGATTTGTAAATAGATTCTAAATGTACCTTAACTGTCTTAATTAAACATACAGAATTACTTAGTCACTCCTCAACAGATCCAATGATGTCTATTTAAAGGTACAATATGTTTCTTTTTGGCCATTAGGGTTCTTTCAATCAAAACAATAACATTATTATGCCAGCAATGCAAATTCAGAATTTTTTTTCCCAATACAATAGCACTCAAGGGGAATGAATGAGCCAATTGAAAGTTGGGGATGATTAGGTTGCCATGATTGTATGAGGGCCAGATTGGAAGTTTGTCCAGGACACCAGGGTTAACACCCCTACTCTTACAAATAGTGCCATGGGATCTTTAGTGACCACAGATAGTCAGGACACCCGTTTTAACGTCTCATCAGAAAGAAAGCACCCTACGCAGGGCAGATGTCCCCATCAGTGCCCTGGGGCATTGGGAATGCTCTTTAGACCAGAGGGAATAGTGCCCCCTACTGGGCCTCCAACACCACTTCCAGCAGCACTGGTCTCCCATCCAGGGACTAACCAGGCCCGACCCTGCTTAGCTTTATAAACAAACCAGCAGTGCAATACAGGGCTCTATGCTGCTGGCACATGAACATGTGTTTTAGCAACACATGAACATGGACGCACTACCTATCTATGCAATGAATTAACAATGAATATTGTAATGCCTTACTAGCATTATTATGTTGAAATGGAATCCGAGGATCTGAGGACCTGTTGGCGGCAAAGCATACTGCAGTGTTGCCAGGGGAACGGTTCTTGCCTGTAGCTAGCGCCGGTGCTGTGTATTGTTAAATATATTATAGCTTTTTGTTCATGTTATGTTTAGATACGGTTATTCACTTTATGTAATGCCATTTGGTGGTTCCCCGGAAATTAGAGCAACTAGAGTCAAAGTTAATATGACGGCATTGACAAAATAAAACATTCCGTGTATTCGGATTACATTACAAGTTTCTCTGGGTTTGATAGTTGGTGGAAACATTTGGGATAATGTAAGTACTTAACAAAAAAACATATATAACATAGGTATTAGGGCTGAAAGGATTCATCGAGTTACTCGATTAACTCGATTACAAAAATTCCTAGAGGCAAAAACACTGCCTCGAAGCCTCGTTAAATTCCTATGACGCGCTATATAAGTTACCGCAGGGATCTAATTGTTTCACACGGACCGTTGTTCAATCTTCAAGAAGCACACCATAGCGTGTGATACATTTTGAATATAGTTGGCGCGATTGCGGAGAGTAAAGATGTCCATAAACGTCAGAGAATGTGTGAAGTTTGGGATCATTACAAACTTAAAAAGGAAGAAAACAAGGTTGCTGTTTCACCAAGCGTCGCTGAAACAAGGTAACGTAGCCTAAGCCTACACATTAATGTTCGCTGATTTTAAACTCATACTGTTTTATTTCTTAAACTGTACTATTTTTCTAACTGTTTTTCACTTTTATTTTAAATGCTTTAATTTTATCTGTTTTAAATTTTTGTGTTTTCCTGTTTATGTAAAGCACATTGAATTGCCATTGTGTATGAAATGTGCTATATAAATAAACTTGCCTTGCCTTGATTTTTTTTATGCAGAAAATGTACATATTGTTTAAATCTTTTCATGGATTTTTTTATTATGTTGTTAATTAATGATTGTTCCTTTATGTACAGTGCGCTCTGAATGTATTTGCCCCAATTCTAAAGATGACCAAGTATATGATAAAATGTCATTTCTGTTTGAGCTTCACATTTTACTAAAAACATGATACATCTAACCTTTAGTTGTTGTATAATTGTTCAAAGTAAAATAATCTTAATGTGCAAATATTTGTTTTCTACTTTTCTTTTTCTGCAATAGAAACTCTTAGGTTTTTTGCTCGCATACTTTGACAGTAATGATACATATGTTAAAGATTCCGTGACAGCTGCGCTTGAAAAACTTTTCTCATTTAAAAATAATGTGCACATATTTATGCAATACAGTCATCTAAAACGTACAGTGGCAAGAGAAGGTATAGAATGCCTTACAGAACTATTCAAAGTTTCCACATTTTGTAGTGTGAGAACCTGGAATGAAGAAGGCTTGTATTGGGATTTTTACCATTTGTTTTACATAACATACTGAACACCTTAAAGGTGCAAAATATTTTCTATCATTACACTGAAGTTAAATAATAATAAACAGACATTTGTTAATGACATAAGTATTCACCCCACATGATATGACACCCCTAAATAAGCTCTAAATAACTTCTAATAAACCCTAACCCTAAATAAGCTCTAAATAACCCCTAAATAAGCTCTAAATAGCTCAAAATAACCCCTAAATAAGCTATGGTGCAACCAATTGCCTTCAGAACTCACATAATTAATTAAATGGAGACAACCTGTATGGAATAAAGGGTCACATGATCTCAAAATCAACACGCCTGTTTCCGGAATGTAAACTAACAGCATCACGAAGACCATTTCAGGGAAAGTCAGAGAACATGAATGACGCAAAGGTGGTTCAAGTTCATATATCAAAGTCAAAGTTGTTTATTTGTCATATGCATCGGATAACATCACATCATCCTATGCAGAGAAATTCTTTTGACAAGGCTCGACACATCTACACAGAGGGCTTAAAATGGTTATATACAATATAAAGAGTTTTTAAAACGATAATAATAACAAAAAAAATGCTCAGGTAGGCCGTGGCATTTAAATTATGCCCAATTGGCACTAAGGGGCCTAAAGTGTGCCAAGAAAAAAAAATTAACATTACACCACCACCAGCAGCCTGCACAGTGGTAACAAGGCATGATGGATCCATGTTCTCTTTCTGTTTACGCCAAATTCTGACTCTACCATCTGAATGTCTCAACAGAAATCGAGACTCATCAGACCAGGCAACATTTTTCCAGTCTTCGGCTGCCCAATTTTGGTGTGCTCTTGCAAATTGTAGCCTCTTTCCTATTTGTGGAGATGAGTGGAACCCGGTGGGGTCTTCTGCTGTTGTAGCCCATCCGCCTCAAGGTTGTGCGTGTTGTGGCTTCACAAATGCTTTGCTGCATACCTCAGTTGTAACGAGTGGTTATTTTAGTCAAAGTTGCCCTTCTATCAGCTTGAAGCAGTTGGCCCATTCTCCTCTGTCCTCTAGCATCAACAAGGCATTTTTGCCCACAGGACTGCCGCATACTGGATGTTTTTCCCTTTTCACACCATTCTTTGTAAACCCTAGAAATGTTTGTGTGTGAAAATCCCAGTAACTGAGCCGATAGTGAAATACTCAGACCGGCCGGTGTGGCACCAACAACCATGCCACACATGGTAGTAAGTGTGGGCAATAATGAATAGACATACAAGCATGAGATCAGCTCTCTACATAACCATGAATAGAATTACAATGATCACAATGCTATGTACTGTAAAAGGCTACATAGACAGAGGGAAAATCATTGTATGGCTAACGTGTATGGGCTGTCTTGTATTAATGCCGCGTTCCATTTGTAGTCACGGAAATTCCGAGTTCGTTGTCGGAATTTACCTGGAACGCCCACCCAAGTGGGAAATTCCTAGATGCGAAGTCTGAGATATTTCACTACCCCCAAGTTAATTTTCCAAGATGGCAGCACCCTGTCTCAACAGTAAATGAAAGTTGTTTTTACTGTTTATGTAATCGTTTCACAAATTGTCGTACACACAGCACTGTCCAACTGTTGTCTCTGATATGTTGCTACAGCGTTAGAAGGTGTGAAAAAATGTGTTTTATCTCGTTTTGCTACTGGTTTTGCTAAAAATGGCTAGTTTTATGCTACTTGGATGGCTGACTTGTTTTCCCACTTTGGTAACTGGAATGCGATCAACTTGTTTTACTCGGGTGTGACGTCATTCCCAGTTCCGACCTCCCACTTCCGAGCCAAATGGAACGCCTACCAATGTAAATGATTAAATACACGTTTTTAAATATAACCTATTTTGATGTGTATGATGAATTTTCTGATTACAACTATGATATGAGTCATTTGTTTGTTATGGTCAGTGATTGTAAAGTACATTTCAGCTGCAACACACATCTCGGAAAACAGTATTTGTATTTCCCAACATACAATATATTTTCTGTTTATCTTTCCTCCCCAAGCAAAGCCTCAACTGCTTTATAGGATAGAGATGTGTACGTTTATTGTCACGTGCACAGAAAGATGAATGTTGGATTGTCTATAGTGAATATGTTCAAGTGTCCGAAATGTCTATGGGGCACTAGGGAATCCTAGCCTCATATGTACATATAGAAGCAGTTAAACAGCAGGCGAGAGGGTCAAGGTGCAACGCAATCTTGAATAGCAGATGATAGTTTTGAGGGACCAAGAGCATTGAGCCAGATTCAGACCAATGCGGCAGCAGTATATGTGCAAGGTAGGCAGCGGCTTAGGCACCATCACATGACACTGTGTTGACTGTTTGTTTCTCCAGGCTCCTCCTACTGATCTGGGTCTGATGGTTTCCACCACATTAACGTGCATCAAAGAAGCAGATAAGATGAGCTTCCAGAAACATCCCCGACAGGGACAGGACTTGAACCCTGTTGCCTGGCAACACATATTCACCCTGGATTTGCTTTGCTTCCAAGCACACTGGACATGGACCTTTGACAACGTACTGAGGTAACCATGACAAGCTACCATAGCAACCTATTGAGGTACAATACAGGGTGCTCACATGGTTCCTTCAACCATGTGTCACAGAGCCATCCAATTATTTTCTACTCGTCCAATACAAAATACTTAAGTCAGCTCACGCATGGGAGGACTACACTGAACAACTATACTTTCACAATTGAACTCTAATTGAAATCGAGATTTCCACCAAGGAGTTACGCAGTATGTTGATACTCCCATATCCCAGGGAAGTTCGGAGAATCTGGGGTTATGTTTGAATTCGTGACCACCTTAATGTAGCTGTTCTACAAACAGCAACTTTGTCTACTACACAACATGAAGCACCATAGTTAGTCAAATTTAAAACATTTGCCTATGGTAGTACTGATAAACTATAGCTAGAAATTATCTTCTCTTACACTATATTACACAATTTAAATGATATATGTGCATATTACACAGCCTGATATATTAGTTGTCAAACTGGTGGTTAATAGATTCACAAAGTGGCATTAGATTTATCATGAATTGGAGGTCTGTTTGGCCAGTGGGTTAAGTCACTACCTTGCAGGATAAACTAATGCCACCATAGTCAGTGGGTTTAGCCTGGCTATGGCTTCTCCAACTTCGCATGGCCTCCGGCACGAGGCAGTTTAAATTGGTGTAGCACTGCCCCAAATCCGGGATAGATAAGTCAGATAATCTACCTTGCCATGTCGCTCTCCAGCGACTCCGCGTGCAGATCTGGGGCCTGTAAATTCAATCACGGAAGAATAGTTGGTGAAAGTTATCATCTTGTACATGAACTGACTAAAGGCTTCTGTGTTGAATGAGCAGTGACAAAGAATCGTCAGGCTCAACAACATGTGGATGGATAAACCATGTGAGCGCCCTTCACCATCCTGCATCTTTTAGGGGGGTTGCAGAGCTGACAGCTGGGGAAAAACAATTGAGAGGGCAGGAAAATGGGGAGAATTTATTTCCTTGTTTTATTTTAAATGATAGTCAAAGCATGATTAATCATGGATGAGGTTTCATCATTAGGACACTGACAGAATGTCTGCTTAAAATGTGGCTTCGCTGTTTTATGTGAATAATTAATTATTAATCAGTCCTAACAGTAATAAACATTTGGAACTTTGGTAAGGACCTGGATATATATATTTTATTCCATTTAATTTCACCTTGGTGAATTTCTATTAAAAAAAACAAATCTGTGGTTGTTGTACACATTTTGACCGGGAGTGTATTTGACCGGGAGTGTATTTGACCGGGAGTGTATTTGACCGGGAGTGTATTTGACCGGGAGTGTATTTGACCGGGAGTGTATTTGACCGGGAGTGTATTTGACCGGGAGTGTATTTGACCGGGAGTGTATTTGACCGGGAGTGTATTTGACCGGTAGTGTATTTGACCGGGAGTGTATTTGACCGGGAGTGTATTTGACCGGGAGTGTATTTGACTGGTAGTGTATAGTGAAGCTGTTCCGGCAGTTTGTGTTTGTCCAACTTTCCAATAATATCCATTTTGTGGGTGTTAATTTAAATTTGTCTGTGTATTTTTTCTTTTTAAAGTCCAGAGCTGTGGCCCATGATGAACTCCTGGTTGACCCAGCCCAGATCAGGACCGATGCCCATCAAGGATGTCACAATGGCTGCAGGCCTCAGACTCATAGGTGGGTCGGGTTAAGGTGGGCTGATGTCGGGTTAAGGTGGGCTGATGTCGGGTTAAGGTGGGCTGATGTCGGGTTAAGGTGGGCTGATGTCGGGTTAAGGTGGGCTAAGGTCTGGATTGGATGTGAAATATATTTACGTTCTCTGCCACACACACAAAGAACCTCCAAATCTGGGAGCGCAATTGCTTTTGGTACATTATATTTATTAATTATATTATATTATAAATGTCAGTTGTTTTGTTTCAAACATACATTTTCTGAAATCACGCTCATTAAGGAAAAGCCCAATTTAAATGTGTCTTCCCTGCATGTTCAAGTCTTCCTCTATATTCATACTAAAATAATATCTAAACATCGATCTATCAACGATATGTTGTTAATCTAATATCCTCTTTGATTGAGAATGTTGCGGCCTGGGGAAACCCTACACATGATATGTTGTTAATCTAATATCCTCTTTGATTGAGAAGGCCTGGGGAAACCCTACACATGATATGTTGTTAATCTAATATCCTCTTTGATTGAGAAGGCCTGGGGAAACCCTGAACATTGTGACATTTACTTTCTGGACTGTATACATCTTTAGAAACTACAAACTCGCCTGAATACACATCTGTTTGAATCACTCATATCTTTATCACACCTGAAGTTACAGTGCCTTGCGAAAGTATTCAGCCCCCTTGAACATTTTGACCTTTTGCCACATTTCAGGCTTCAAACATAAAGATAGAAAACTGTAATTTTTTGTGAAGAAGCAACAACAAGTGGGACACAATCATGAAGTGGAACGAAATTTATTGGATATTTCAAACTTTTTAAACAAATAAAAAACTGACAAATTGGGCGCGCAAAGTTATTAGTTCAATGAGGATCTCTGAATGATCCAATGTTGACCTAAATGACTAATGATGATAAATAGAATCCACCTGTGTGTAATCAAGTCTCTGTATAAATGCACATGCTCTGTGATAGTCTCAGAGGTCCGTTGAAAGCACAGAGAGCATCATGAAGAACAAGGAACACACCAGGCAGGTCCCAGATACTGTTGTGGAGAAGTTTAAAGCCAGATTTGGATACAGAAAGATTTCCCAAGCTTTAAACATCCCAAGGAGCACTGTGCAAGCGATAATATTGAAATGGAAGGAGTATCCGACCACTGCAAATCTACCAAGACCCGGCCGTCCCTCTAAACTTTCAGCTCATACAAGGAGAAGACTGATCAGAGAAGCAGCCAAGATGCCCATGATCACTCTGGATGAACTGCAGAGATCTACAGCTGAGGTGGGCGTGTCTGTCCATAGGACAACAATCAGTCGTATACTGCACAAATCTGGCCTTTATGGAAGAGTTGCAAGAAGAAAGCCATTTCTGAAAGATATCCATAAAAAGTGTTGTTTAAAGTTTGCCACAAGCCACCTAGGAGACCCACCAAACATGTGGAAGAAGGTGCTCTTGTCAGATGAAACCAAAATCGAACTTTTTGGCAACAATGCAAAACGTTATGTTTGGCGTAAAAGCAACACAGCTCAACACCCTAAACACACCATCCCCCCTGTCAATTATGGTGGTGGCAGCATCATGGTTTGGGCCTGCTTTTCTTCAGCAAGGACAGGGAAGATTGCTAAAGTTGATGGGAAGATGGATAAAGCCAAATACAGGACCATTCTGGAAGAATGGAATGGTTCACAAATAAACATATCTAGGTGTTAGAATGGCCAAGTCAAAGACCAGACCTGAATCCAACTTGTTGTTGATTCTTCACAAAAAATTACAGTTTCATATCTTTATGTTTGAAGCCTGAAATGTGGCAAAAGTTCAAAGTTCAAGGGGGCAGAATACTTTCACAAGGCACTGTACATCATTTTAAATTCAAATTGTTTTTCCATTCTGTTTCTAATTCTATTGTGAAGCATGAGGGAAACACCAACACTCAGCTCGATTGTTTCAAACAGATTGACCATCTATTAACAATTTTTTAAACATTACCTGCAGATATCGGTTGATTCACTAAAACCTCTGGAACAAATTATTATAGTGTACAATAATATATCTAAATAAATGATAAAAGTGTAGAATCAGGTGGATAAATAATGGAGCACCAAATGAACCAATCACAGGAGAGGTCTAGAAAAAAATTTGGGTCAGGCTGTTAAGTATAGACAAGAACTTGTAGGTTTGGGTTTTCCCATACAGGCTATTGCCAAACACACCATGCTGAATATAGAGATGAGAAACTCGGTCAGTTTGTCTTTACCTGTAGAGGTGTTTCCTATCCTGATCACTCAGTTTGGCCAGGCGACCAGCTCTAGGACGACTCCTGGTGGTTCCAAACTTCTTCCACTTACGGATGATGGAGGCCACTGTGCTCATTGGGACCTTCAATGCTGCAGATATTTTTCTGTACCCTTTCCCTTATCTGTGCCTTGATACAATCCTGTCTCTGAGTTCTACAGACAATTCCTTCGACTTATGGCTTGGTTTGTGCTCTGACATGTGGGACCTTATATAGACAGGTGTGTGCCTTTTCAAATCATGTCCAATCAACTGAATGAACCACAGGTGGACTCCAATCAGGTCATGGAAACATCTCAAGGATTATCAGTGAATCTGGAATATATGAAGGTGTCCTTTTTTTAAACAAATTTTGGAAAGAAATGAACTTTTCCTTGATATTCAGATTTGTTTAGAATTGTGTGGGTGCGTGGGGGTGTGAACATATGTGTGAGTGTGTTATGGATGACAAAGATGGAGAAAAAATAACATGGAGATGGGGTGGATGTTGGGTTGTTTTAGGGTCAGAGCACTGGTGGTGTAAATGAATGTGTGATGTATGTATGGATGGTGATGCTGTCCATGGTCTGGAGATGAAAGAAAAAACAAAACAAGAAATAATATGATGAAACATGAACAAAAATGAGCTGCATTGTTGAGTTGCCAACAAGAAGCATTTACTTTGCCAGTGCCACAAAAAAGCCTGGCTACAATATGTCCGACAACACCTTGACACGCCTCACAGCTTCTGGCACATTTTAATATGGAGTGACAAGACCAAAATAGAAGAAGTTTTATTTATATAGTGCCTTTCCATAGCTCAAGGCCGCTTTACATTATATAGTACAAAACACCCAGACACTCAGACATACATTACAGTCACATGGATACAAATAATCACATCAGACAAAATGCATGTTAAATAGATATGTTTTTAACTGGGTCTTGAATATAGCCATGGATGAGGTATTACGTAGTGTGAGAGGTAGCGAGTTCCATAAGAGCTCAATGGTCCATGCCGCTAATAAGCGCTACGTTTGGAGAACGAGGCCTACAGCGAGAAGAATACCATCCCCACTGTGAAGCAAGTTGTGTACCCTCCAGTGGTTACAGCAGAAAAAGGTGAAGGTTCTGGAGTGACCATCACAGTCTCCTGAATGTAATATCATCAAGCCACTCTGGGGAGATCTCAAACATAAGGGTTCATGCAAGACGATTAAAGAAGTTGCATGACCTGGAGGCTTTTTGCCAAGATGAATGGGCAGATATACCACCTGCAAGAATTTGGGGCCTCATGGACAACTATCAGAAAACGACTGCACGCTGTCATTTCTGCCAAAGGGGGCAATACACCACATTGAGAACTGAGGGTATGCAGACTTTTTAACAGGGGTAATTTCATAATTTTTTTGTTGCCATGTTTTATGATTTTGCCATTCTCTTATGACGTACAGTTGAACATGACTCCCATGAGAAGAAAAAAAACAGCTCACTGCTAAGGACATTCAGAACAGTTTAGTACTGGAATAGTTGTAATAATATGTATGCATGTATGCATGTATAGCCAAATGCTGGTAAAATATGCAGGTGGCTGGTAGATTTGCTTCACTCACCAGCCAAAAAAATCTATATTAATCTATTGAGTGGCTGGTAAGATTTGAACATTCACTAGCCGTTTGGCTGGTAGATGAAAAACTAAATTTTGAACCCTGAGCTACAAGGATCTACAGGGGAGAGATGTCAGAAGGAAGCCTTTCCTAAAATATCTATGAGTCAGTGTCTAAAGTATCCAACAAAAAAACCTGGATAAACCATAATCTTTTTTGAACCATGTGCTTTGAAATATTTGAATGAAAATTCAATTGATTGGTTGCAACCAGGTGGCTCAGTAGTTAGGGAGTTAGTAGTCAGACACTTGATACCTGACTGTGCCAAATGACGATGTGTCCTTTGCTAAGACACTTTACCCTAAGTTGCTCCAAGTGGACTGTCCCTGTACTTACTGTAAGTTGCTCTGGATAAGAGCGTCCGCTAAATGACAAAAATATACATTTGAAGAATAAAAGCTGAAGCTTATCAAGAAATAAGCACTGTTAAGCACAGTGTTTGCTCCAGTGAAGCTGGAAATGTTTTGAATTTGGAAGAAGCATGGATTCAACTAAATATCAATGTCCACAGTCAGTCAGGACACTGAAGCTGAAAAGAGGTTGGATATTTCAGTAAGACAATATTCAAAAACTCACCTCAAATCAAACTTTGAAGTAATAACAAAAATGGAAGGACGAAGGTTTTGTTTAAACCTTGACTTCATTTTTGAAAATCTGTGTGGAAACTTCAAACATGCAGTGCTTGCAATGAGACTTGTTGAGGCGGGCTCTATACGATGCCGATAGCGCAGCTTTATACTGTCATTGGTTGAAGCAGACAATTACAATAATGGCTGCTGCAATGGAACATCCGCAATATCACTCGTTCAAATCAGCTATTGCATCTGTTTAAGGGGTTTGAACGTTTCCTTTTTGTTAAAAACCGAGCAAAGAGCGGCAGAATATGGTAGTGCAGGAAGTAGGCCAGCAGGAGGAGGCTGCAAGGTGGGCCGAGGCAGTCTCTCTTGCCAAACAGGGACAGTGGACGCGATGGGAAAGTGTAGAGAAGAGGAAGATCAGCTGGAAGGATCTGTGGGCCATGGAAGTGAGGCGGTTGAGCTTTTCCATCAGAGCAACATATGATGCCCTTCCAACACCAGTTAATCTTCACCAATGGTATGGTGAAGATCCGGTCTGTGCCCTTTGTTCCATGCCAGCCAACCTCAGGCACAGGGTGTAAAACAAGCCTCACCCAAGGACGCTACACTTGGCGTCACAACCAAGTCCTAAAAAACCTTGCTTCCGCCCTGGAGGATAAGCGAGCTGCCACCAACTCCCTACCACCCCCAGCAGCATTACATCCCCTACGGATGACATTTGTCCGGGAAGGGGCAAAACCACCGAAGAGCAGCTCTACACCATCAGAGCGAGACCAGCTGCGCTTGGCCCGCGACTGGAAAATGCTAGCTGACATTGGTCAGCAACTTGTGTTTCCTACGGAGATCGCAACCACCACCCTAAGACCTGACATGGTGCTCTGGTCCCGTTTGCTCAAGAAGGTCTTCATTATTGAGCTCACAGTACCCTGGGAGGACGCAGTAGATGAGGCTTATGAGCGAAAACATCTGCGCTATGCCGATCTAGCTGCCAAAGCACGGCATCATGGCTGGAACACAGAGGTCCGACCAGTGGAGGTGGGCAGCAGAGGCTTTGTGGCAACATCTACAACCAGACTGCTTAGAGACCAGGGAATTAAGGGCCAGAGCCAGCGTTCGGCAATCAGAGCTGTATCGGAGGCAGCAGAAGGCAGCAGTCAGTGGCTCTGGATAAAGAGAAATGACCCCAGCTGGGCCCCGAAGTTAGAGGGCCAGGAGGTATGCGGTCAACAATGCTTGACTCAGGGAGAAGGACGCTCCTGCCATGCATAGTCCCATGGAATGTTTTAGCTATTAACAACAAGGCAACTCCTATGACTAATTGGGAATGGGACGCAAGCGCAGGTTTGATCACCCTGTTGCTGGCCGCCTGTGGGGAGGGTGTATAGTATGAAAGGCCGAAACACCCTAGGAACCAAAGGTACACTACTGTTGATGCGCTCCCCAAATTTCATCAGGCTCACTGTTAATGAACTCTTGGAAGTGCTTGCACAAAGGATAGTAACATCTCATCCTGTGTTCTTGGAATCCGCAATCACTCATTCAAATCAGCTATTGGATCTGTTTTAAGCGGTTTGAACGTTTCCTTTTTGTTAAAAACCAAGCAAAGAACAACACTAAAAGCCTTCATATCTGAAGAAAGATGTTGTCGCAGTCTTTCCGACTCGACTCTGCAATAGTCTGATATATCCAATTGTGCCGAGAGGCATTTGAGCGGCATCCGTTGGTGATGCCCCTTTGGAAATGGGCTGTGAATGAACCTTGCTTAGACCCACTCTCAGTCAGAACTGAGAAGGGTCTGGTGTTAACCAGGCTAATCTCCCGAAGCAGGTGTCTGCAAGCGAGGTTTGCACTTGCCATGTTCACTTTTGATTAATATTTTGAATCTATGGAAAAGGCAAAATGGTGTCCTGTTTCACTTTGTACCATTTAGAAGTAGTGGTGGGGGAAAAAAATCGATTCTGTTCAGTATCGAGATATTTTGCGCACGCAATTATATCGATACCAAAGCGCAAAGTATTGCAATATTTAATTAAAAATTATCTGTTATACTTTCAGGTTCTCCATTGTTTTTCTTATTTGCATATTACATCCACAAGGTGGCGCTTGTTGTGCTGCTTTGTTGTTGTGCATTCAACAGCAAATTCAAATGAAAATGGCTTCACCATCACAACAGGTTGTACACAACGCTCAGTCTTCTTTCAAATCAAAAGTGTGGGTAAGATTCGGTTTGGAATGCCAATATTCCCAAATGGATTTTCAATGATGACCTTGCAGCCAAACGGACTGGACTCTAGCAGTACACATTTTTGTTTATTTTTCTCAATTTCAGTGAAGCTCTAAATTACTCTTATTTATGATTACTCTCAGGTTCGTGTTACTCTATTGTATTAACCTATTGACGCCTAAAACGCCTGCTAAAAACTCCTATAAAAACCTATGTTATTCTAGGATGAATATCCTTATCTCCTGAGGGTTTTCTGAAAAAATACTAAGAATTAATAACATCTACCGAAACCTAAGCCTCTGTAGCACATAGAAACATGAAATATAATTCTTTTTAAAGGTAAGAATGACAGGTTTTATTATGTTATTTAATTAATTTGCCAGTATTTTATTACTATGCATTATGCTAGTTATTCATTATGCCAGTATTGTATTTATATATTAACATTATTGTATGTTTTATCATCATTATCAACAATCATCACCATAATTATATTACTATTTATTATGCTATTTATTCATATGTTCGTTGTACCGATTAGTTTCCGTCACCAACATGTCCCAAAGCTCATCGGTATAAATACGGTTTGCGGGTGAACAGCTTTGCCTTGCGCGTCAGATAATTCTCTACCACCTCCCTCCGAACTCCTATCTTCCAACTCAATGCCCTCGCTGTCAAGATCCTCTGTCGTAGCCATTTTCTAAAACAAATGCACGTGTATGTCTGATTGATGTGATTTTCAGTGAACGACAGTACATTTGGGTGGTTACGTCGTCTTTAGAAAACTCCACATGAAACATCTCGTGTATTTGAATCAATAACAGTGCATTCTATGCTGCACGCTTCATAAAAAGGTTGACAAATACAAATTGCTGCATCGCGCAGCAGCCGGAAGGAGGTTCTGAGTTGCACAATGCAGTAACCGGCGGGAGACAATGTTTCTCTGCGCAGTATCCGTCACAAATGTGTTAAAAATATTTTTTACGTTATGTGCAGGGAGCTTAAGTTCCTGTAACCTGAATGTTCACGGACAACATTTTGGCAATACCCTCCTAAGTTTTTGCACTTCAGTTAATGCAAAGAAGAGAATGTTCACAGAATTAAATGTGACATTGCAGTCTTATTTTCCTCATTTTTTGTAATGCCTTTGAATAATATGGGGGACATGAATCGCAATATTTTGCAGAATCGAGTCGCAATAATATGATAATAAGTATGATAATAATAAGTATTGCAATATGTTAAGAATCGCAATAATATTGAATCGTGGCCCAAATATCGCAATTCTATTGAATCGTCACAATTTTGCCAATTCCTACCTCTATTTAGAAGTCATTTCAACTTGTGTTCACAAAAAATAATTGTTACTTTCCAGGGATGCCCCAAATGTTTACATAATGTAATTTTTGCATGAATCAAATTGCATAATTTGTATTAAATTTAGTCTAACCATAAACTCCTTATAGGGCGCCTTGGGCAGCTTGGAATAAAGGAAAGATGCGACTCTGTAAGGAACATCGCCAGTGTCATTAACACATTTACCAGACAAGGACAGTCTGAAGGTAATTGACTCAGTATCTTCTGTGAACCTATATGTGGTAAGACCAGAGTTTTGACAGCTTATTGTTGGAACACTCATTTCTTTCTAACCCAAACCTGGACATGTTGCCAGATTCAGAAGGCCTGGACAGAAATGGACAGAAAGCCCACCCAGTGATTGTATGTCTTTTGTCATTTACAGGTGTTCCTTGGGAGGTCCAGCTTGCAGCCATCTACACTGTTTATGACCTGTCGCCATGCAACCCTAAAGAGGCCCTGGCAGCTCTGGCGTCATGGCGACAAGAGACAACACAAACTGTCCCCCCCGCCGTCACCAGCTGCATCACACAAATCGCCTCCCTCTGCCGACACATTCAACCCTAACCCTAAACCCTAGTCTAACAAGTCCTTTATCCTAGACCCTAAACCCTAGTCCCTAACTACTATACACAAACCCTAGTCTAAGCCCTACTGTACCCTCACCCAAGTCCTGTATACTACACCCTAAACCCTAGTCCCTACATTCTATACCCTCACCCAATCCTGTATACTACACCCTAAACCCTAGTCAATACATTATATACCCTCACTCTTACCCTTTATTCTGCTCCCTAACCTGAACAATTCTTATTTTCTAAATTATTTCATGGAAAATCCACAATTATTTTATGTTGCATATCAGAACAGTTTAAAATATTTTCTATGTTTTTGAATATTTATCTCACTTTGTACTAAACCCTAACCCTGACATTTATACATTCCATATGTATTCTCTTTAGCTGCTAAATGAACGGTTGCTAGTTTAAATTATATTGGTCTCAGCTCTCTGATTACAATTGCTCTCTGTGAAGCACTGCTTTGTGTGTTATTTGAAATTGTAAATATTCTTGTCTACAATTGTTATATTTTGTTTTGTATAATAATGAACAAATCCTATATCTATTTAATTTTACACATTAAATTCCACACACTAAATGTTTTTAAAATATTTCTAATTTAAGCCTGATTTTGTTCTACACAGTTCTTATTGTGAAATGCAGGGATTTTCTTTGTGTACATTTTTTCCAGATTTAGCTCCCTTCCCGATCCCCTCTAACCCTGCCTGGTTGGCAGCTCCGTAACTCCTTGTACAGATCTGTGGGGTGACGAGGGACGCACACATGGTTCATCCAACTCCTTGTACAGATCTGTGGGGTGACAAGGGACGCACACATGGTTCATCCAATCACATGTCGCCCGATCTGCTGATTCCTTTCACACGTTTCACCCAACACAGAAGTGTTTAGTTGGATCATGCACAGCTTGATTACAATCACCAACTATACATCCACAATTGAATTTACAGGCTCCCGATCTGAACACAAGGAGTCACTGAAGGACAACGTGGCAGGACAGATAAATCAGATTATCTAACCCAAATCCGGGGCAGTTCTGTGCCAATTTGTACTGCCTTGTGCAGGAGGCAAAGGGAAAGTCGACAACCCATGGTCAAGTTTCGAACCCAGTGAGTGCTTTCATTTAAAGGGAAACTTCACCCTACAGCTATCTGGAAGTGCTAGTAGCTTCTCCAAGACATTTGTAGAACAGTGAAATATGTTTCACCCATGTCTGGCTAGTGTAAGAGCAAGATTTGAAAATTTGCAGGGAATTTTCATACTCTGACATCACCATGTGTTTCGAATAGACTTTGGAGATAGGAAAAATGAATATAGGCATGTATTCTGTCGCGAAAATAAGCATTCCTGTATTACTGATCTGGCTTTCAAACCTACTCCTTAAAGCCTCGGTTGTCCTTGATTTTTTAAGGTATAGCTTGTCTTTCTGTGACGTTTCTATCAGCTGTTTTAATGCTAAACAGACGAGGTGGTATGATTTTTTTCAGCATAGAACTACAATGCTGGCTTCCTTGTTCCAAGCCCCACCCACCTGTTATGTTCTCTGGATTCTGTGAAACAGTTCGTGACCAAAGTCGCTGGTAACACAAATGCTACTAACCTAGAATTTGCAGATGCTGAATTTTACAACTTGCTTTTACATTCTGAGTGACATCCAACCATACATGTTTGCGCTTGACTACACCGAAGAACATTTACAACAAATGGAGTTTAATATTCAGCTTCAACAAGGCAGCATGTTCTACAGATAATCCAGTTGATACGCGGTTAAATTCTAATTGCCAGGGGCGGAGCTACGTGGTGGCCAGGGGGGGCCACGGCCACCACTGGTCAAGGCTCGGCCCCCCTGCCGGCCCCCCAGAACGGGCGCCAGCCAAGAGCTGATGAGGGGGCATCTGAAATACTGAGGGGGGGCGATCACATTAACGCACATAATGCACATGTCCCCACCCCTTTTTTAAGGGTCAATATTATCCCCACCACTTTTTAAAACATATTTGAGACCAGGGCTCGAATTACACAGCGTCCCGTCGTCCCGGGGACGATACAAATATGTCTGGGACGGCTCATAACCGACTTTGGGATGTTTACGGGACAATGACCAGTAAAATATAACATGCATACAAGACTGGTTACTAACGTACATGTTTAATCACAAGGCTTATGAAGCTGTTCATAATTCTGCCTAGAAGTTAATAAACTATTAATAATAATTATCACAAGCA
>JACXGM010010335.1:0-26408 GCA_016801145.1 Umbra pygmaea | reverse complement strand
GTGTAAAACAGTCCAGTAAATAATCCAAGAAGTATTTCGGGAATGAAGATAGTCCAATTAATAATCCAGTGAGGTCGATTCCAAGAAAAGAACATATCCAGAAAACAGAGGTAACAACATACAAACAGTAACCAGCGTGAAGCGGCAGCACAAGCGCGCCTAGCGTTCTCACACCGGAAGTCTCACACCGGAAGTTTCGGTGTGAGACCATTTGACTGATGGTCTCTGTCATAGTTGTTCAGCTGTTTCACAGTGATCAACTGCCCCTCCTTCTTGAGGGGAAAACCCATGTCCATCTCTGCAATAACAAGAGCCACACAGAGCCTTCCTGTAAGGCCATTGTGAGGCCTTGAATCTCTCCCTCCCAAAGAGAGGGAAAACCCCTGTCTTCACTCAGATTTACCTAACAGGCCTCAGAATCCTAAGTGCATAACACTCATGTAGTTATACCATTCTAAACTGTTTAAACTGTATTTAACATGCTCCTTATAGAATTTCCTTCTCAAAACATTCTTAGCAGTATCATGTATTGCTCCAGTGTTGTAGTGTTTTACTATGTACTAGAACCATTTGCTTCGATAGGGAAAGAATTCATAACTAAGCATTTCACTGTAAAAGGAACACAATGCAACTGGCACAAGTGACAAGGTTTTCATTGACAGAGTGAAACATTCTTGACAAGATTAAAATCCAAACTTTAAAAATGTATTTTATTTACCGAAGATCCCGGTCCCATTAATATGCTTGCTCATCTTTTTGTTTGTTTCCTACAAACTCTTTTAGTTAATGGTTCAAAACTGTTTTTTTACAGATTGCATGTTTTTTCGAAGTCCTATAACCAATCATGATTGGTTTGAGATGGTTTGTTATAACCTATGTATTGGGCCTACAAGTAGCGCAGTGGTCTTTTGCCATCACTGCTTGAATTATACTAGTAATTAAGACTATTAGGTAGCAGTTGCAGTTTACACTCAAAACAAAATTTTATAACTACCAGACATGTTAACATTAAACAAAACAATGTAAATACCCCACGGAACATGTGCTGGAATGACTTTAACTCTGTCAGTAGGCTCCAATAATGCCTCGATTGTTGCAGCCATTTTCGTTGTGGTTAAGATAGCAATCATTTGCCTCGTCTCCATTGTGAGGCCACCTAGGCTATACTAGGCAGTTCTAGGTAGGCTTCAAACCAGGCGTGGGTGGTTGGTATGTCTCCACTGCCTTCAGTGGAAAGTGGGCTCTGATGTCTTTTGTGGGAAAAACATTTCTATGATGTTTTTTTTACAATTTAAGACGTGCATCGAGAGCAACCTGACTGCCAACTGCGAAGCACTGTAGTAAAACAATCACGTAGAGCCAGAAGGGTGCATTTACAAAATGCAAGACGTAGTTGATTTCGAGTCGCTTACATTTTCTTTTTTTGGTTTGTGTATACTTTTTAAACTTCTCCTGAAGTCCAGGCAAAAAGTATTAAATAGGAATTGCAGAGAAAGACTGATCCTGCAATGCCGGCCGCACAGGCAACGGATGCAAAGACGTTCAGCTAATTATTTATTTCTGTAATAATTACCTACACCGTTTGTACTTTAAATATGGCGCCAGTTGAAACCACATACCAAAACACTAGTGTGACATCACGTCTACGTTTTCACCTAGACCAATCAGCAATTTTGCCGAGCTGGAACCATTGAGAAGACCGCCCAACGGTGCTGCCGGCACGAGCTTACAAATGAGGCTGCCAGCCTGCTAAAAAATTGCGAAAAGTTCGAGTTCCAGAATTCAGAAGGGTAATGGAGACACATCTGTAACCAGGTGGAATGGTGAATTTCACAGTTCTACATGGTAATGGAGACGAGGCAATTGATAGTACTATGCATCACAAATACGTTTAAAACATCTATGTATTTGTTTCCTTTGCTATATGTTACAATTTATATAATACATTTGACTGAGTATTTTTGTCAGAGATAATCTGTTAAACTCTTGTGTGGCAGGTAAAATAAATATTCAACCCTGGTTATTTGACCAGGAATTCCATGATGTAAAGTTATGTAGACTGTTAGGAAACAGTGAAGAATTCATGCTTTTGTAATTTCTATGAAAGTGTTAAACCTGAACATACAAGGCCACGTCTATGTGATCGCTCGTCAGAAAATAATATAAAGGACACCATGTTTTTTACTGAGGTGTATTTCAACATAATCTAATAAAATTTCATGTTGTTAAAATGCTGTCAGTCCCACTTAAGACAAAATGATGCATCTTCATGCAAGACATCTATCACATTCATTTTTCCTTAATGACCAAAAACGAGAAGCCATAAAATATGTTTCCCTTTCTATGAAAGAAGACAGTTCACAAGAAAAAAAATTGTATTTGTAACGAATGTTACGTACTTTACAGAAATGAAGAACCATCAAAGACTTAAAAATAACTATCTACTGTAAAGCACACACTTCTAGCTTAACATTCATATCCTACCTTCAGAATAAGAAAAGGATTTGATAAAAAAACTGCTATACTCTATCTAACTTAAATGGTTTGTTAGTGGAGAGTGAGTACATTATTATTACATCATGCTGGCTGAAATGTAGCAGCTTTCAGTACAGCAGCAAAGAATAAACTGTAGTTTCCCTGAAAATTCCCATACATATGACTACCACCCACTGCACACGTTCCACTAGCCTGACCAACTAAGTCAATGAAGTGTTCTGAGCTGTTATTAGTCACAATATTCCTCAGCCACAAATGAAAAAATTTGATGTGCCACTAAAACAACACAATGTTGCACATTTTTATTAGTATGTATTAAGTTCAGGTCAAGAAGATCATACAACCATTTTCTCTACAATAATCTACTGTTTAGTACCCATAGTTTACAGACGATTCAGCAACTCTATGTAACTTTAATCTGATTACTGGTTTGAAAATAGTAACGTGTTAGATTACTCGTTACTGAAAAAAGTGGTCAGGTTAGAGTAGCGCGTTACTGAGTAGCGCGTTACTGAGTAGCGCGTTACTGAGTAGCGCGTTACTGAGTAGCGCGTTACTAAGTAACGCGTTACTGGCATCACTGTTAACAAGTCGCTTATTCTTTTCGCACTGCTCATCCAACATGGAAGCCATTAGTCAGCTCATGCCCGGGATGATTATGTTCAAGGACTATACTTCCACAAGTGAAATTACAGGAGACCGATCTGCACATAAGGAGTCGCTGGATAGTGATGTGGCAGGATAGATAATCCCAGGTAGTGCTTTGCCAATTTGTGCTGCCTCGTGCAGGAGGTCCGGGGAAAGTCAGAGCAAATCCTCCAATTTTATTTAGGCATAATATTAATCTCTGTCATATTACAAAAACAACTTGCATCAGGTGCACATTCGAGGAAACGCTATTGTACACTACCAACAAGCCACAATCTAAAAGCTGTTCTCCCAATGTGGGGATCTTGTAATGTGCTTGTAATGTGAATTGTTAATAGTTTATCGACTTTTAAGATTAATTATGATCCGTTTCATCAGCCTTGTGTTTAAACATGGTTGTATGTAACCATTGTGTGCATTTCATAATTTACTGGCTATCATCCTGTAAATGTCCCGAAGTCTGTTTGGAACGGTCCCAGACATAGTTTTCATCACCGGGATGACGAGATGCTGTGTATTTTGAGCCCTGATCACAGCAGAACTGATTGGTTGTGTCTGGTGAACCACAAGTTAAACTCCCTCCATTGATTGGTAGAGCAGACAGGCCTTCTGGCTTCATCACATGCCCTCATCTAGTTGGTTATTAAGGCTGGCTTGACTTTGGCTGTTTCCATGATCTTCCCAATACTATTCTAATGCATTCACTCATTACTAATATAAAAATTGCCTAACTGTGCTTTTTAAATCAGATATAATCATACCACTGTAAATGGGGAAATGCACATGGATCTAAAGTTGTATTTGTTAAATTATTTTAACTCAAAGATCTGTCAAATTCCCAAAATCCATTGCATGATGTCATTGCCTGATGCCGTGCCTAGAAGACCTAAGATTAAGAATTTTTGACTTTCATAAAGCTTGAAATCGTTACATAAGTATCTTTAAATGCATTGATGTTCATCAGTCCACAGTTTAAAGACAAGACAAATTGTCTGTGAATGGAGAAAGTTCAGCACTGTTGCTATTTTACCTAGGTGTGGCTTTCCTGCAAAGATGACTGGAAGAGCACAGCACAGAATGCTCAGTAAGGTTATGAAGAATCCTGAAGTATCAGCTAAAGACTTACAGAAATCTCTAGAACATGCTAACTTCTCTGTTTATGGGTCTACGATATGTAAAAAAAAACACTGAACAAGAATGGAGTTCATGGGAGGACACCACAGAAGAAGCCACTGCTGTCCAAAAAATATATTCCTGCAATTCTGAAGTTTGCAAAAGAGCACCTAAATGTTCTACAGCGGGACTGGCAAAATATACTGTTGACATATTAAACCCTAGTTGAGATGTTTGACTGGAACCCAGAAGTATGTCTGGATAAGAAATGGCACAGCACACCACAAATCAAAACCTCATCCCAACTGGTAAGTATGGTGGAGGGATCATCCTGAGTTGGGTCAGCTTTGCCTGGACAGCTTGCTATCATTGATGGAAAAGTTACTTTCCAGGTTTACCAAGACATTTTAAAGGAGAATGTAAGGCCACCAGGCAGCCAATTGAAGCTCATCAGAATTGGCTTGATGCAACAGGAAAACGACCTAAGGCACAAAAGTAATAGAATGTATTTAAAGAATGTATTCAACAAAAGAAAATACAGCTTTTGGAGTGGCCACATCAGAGTCCTGAATATATTCTTAATTGGATTCAGCAGAATGTCTTCAAGAGATGAAAATACGCCTTCTGCAGAGGCCCAGTCAAAGTCCTGAACTTTACCTGATTGAGATGCTTGGGGATGACCTAGGGTGATTTACACCAGAGCTGTTTTTAAAGGAATAGTCCAGAATTTCTCCTGACCGTTTTGCAGGTCTGATTCGCTACTAAAGGAAAGGTTTGGTGAAATTATAGGTCAAGTTATGGTCAACCAGTTCTTAAATCCAAGGGTTCATCAAAGTTTTTTTTTTAGGGTTAGGGTTTTAATACACATTTGTGCAAGTTATCCGTTTGGTAGAAGTTCCTATTTTTGTGGAGACATAATTAAAATGTGTGTCTTTCCATAAATGTCTCAATTTCGTTTCTTGTTTTACTGCACAGGTGAATATCTATCGGTTGGTCACGAAGGGAACTGTGGAGGAGGACATTATTGAGAGAGCCAAGAAGAAGATGGTTTTGGACCATCTCGTCATTCAGAGAATGGACACCACTGGACGTACTGTGCTGGATAACAACTCTGGAAATTCAAAGTGAGGAAACTAACAACCAATGTGTTGCTCTGGATATATTTCATTGATTACTGAAAGGATCCTAACTTTGCATGAACTTCTGTTGATAGTTCCAACCCGTTCAACAAAGATGAGTTGACTGCAATCTTAAAGTTTGGAGCTGAAGATCTTTTCAAAGAAGCCGAGGGAGAGGAGACTGAACCCACGGTATATTAACATGGATTTCTATTGTGCTCTATTTAGATGCCAAAAGCTTGTAAGAAATGATCATATTTCAATATTTGTAAAATCCTAATGTTGTGTTTCTTACATACTGTACCGTTCTATTTTGGCCTTGCAGGAGATGGATATAGATGAAATCTTGCGTTTGGCTGAAACTAGAGAAAGTGACCAGGGATCAAGTGCCACAGATGAACTTCTCTCTCAGTTCAAGGTACATCACATTTGATTCAGATTTCTGTCATCAATGCCTCTAGTGATAAACTTGGCTACTATTTGAGCTACATGCACTACTCTTAGGCTATATATATATATATATATATATATCTGTTCTGTGTGTTGCTATAGGTGGCCAATTTCTCCAACATGGAGGACAGTGCTCCCGATCTGGCTGAGCGGATGGTGCCTGACTGGGATGACATCATCCCTGAGGACCAGAGGCGGAAGCTGGAGGAGGAGCAGAAGCAGAAAGAAATGGAGGACATCTACATGTTGCCCAGAAGCAGGAGCTCCAATAAGAGAGTGAGAGCACACAGACTATGTCCTCTCAATACAATTAGTTATAGAAACAGCACTATCAATATAAAGCATCATGCTCATTGTGGTGAAGATCGCATTGCTTGTTTCCAGTCTGGAGGATAGGTATCCAAAAAGATGGCCAACCAATCTCGTTTTGATTGTCATGAGTTTGCTTAACATATATTACCCACAATGCAATGTGCAGCTGGTTGACTGTGAGGTTTGCAATCTCCCCATAATTATTTGTCTAAAGACCAGGAGACTGGGATGGACGTGCAAACTTCCTCAAACTTTCAGTTAAAACTTTCAGGAAATGTAAACAAAATATAACCATAGAAAATAGATTTTTGGATTTCAGAATCGATATGTATTGGCAGAATTATTGTTTTTATATATCTATTTTTTGTCCCATCCATAACACATAATCATGTTGGAGATCCTTTCTGGAGCAAGAAAGAGAGATTAGCACAGGCGGAAGAAAATGTGTCTGTTCTGCTGAGCTTGGCACTTTCATCATTTTGTTCTCTGGTGTGAAGTAATGAGTAATTAGCACAAGTAATGAGAAATTACTTCAAGAAAAGTCCTTATTTATCATTACGTTTTATAACAAAATTGTCCCGTGGTGCAGAATTGTGTGTCAAACAGAAGATATTTTCTTCCTTCTGTTCTTGAAGATTATTAGCATTTATGAATTGCATTGATTATTAATTTTAAATGAATATTGAATTAATATTATTGATGATTAGATTAATATTTTGTCTTCTAGAAAACATGAAGTATCCATAACACAAGGCACTGGGCAACTAGTTTCAGTAGGAAATATGTTTTGCGGTTTTGTCTTGCAGGCCCAAGCCAATGATAGCGACAGCGACGTCGGCTCTAAGCTGAAGCATCGCTCCTCGGGCTCTGAGAGTGACACCGATGACAGCGACGACGACAAGAAGCCAAAGAGGAGAGGCAGACCCAGAGCCCGTAAGAACAACGTGGAGGGCTTCACCGATGCCGAGATCCGCAGGTATGTAGGTCTCTTTAGTCATTAGAATGAAAAGTTTCTCCGATTTTTGGTTATTAATTTCCATTTTCCCGAATCAGGTTCATAAAGGCTTACAAGAAATTTGGAGCACCGCTTGATAGACTGGAGTGTATTGCCCGGGATTCTGAACTGGTGGACAAATCCCAGGCAGACCTGAAGAGACTAGGAGAGCTGATCCACAGCAGCTGTGTGACGGCTGTCCAGGAGCATGAAGAGCACCTCAGAGAGAACCCTAATGAAGGTCCGTTTTTGACTACGACTCTTGTATTGTTTTTCTTAATACATGTTCTTATTTGGAGTGTTTTTTTCTGTATCTGCAGTCAGCTTTTGCAATCTATTTAGAGCCATCTATATTTTACATAATTGATCAGTGCTGTTTCTTTCTAGTCAAGCACACAATGAGGGAAAAAATTGCCTTGTGCACACTTGTCTAGTCACAGTATTTAATTCACAACTAGATGGTTGCATGCAAGATAGCGTGTCAAACTCATTCTACAGTGGGTCTAGTGTTTCTTGTCACTAACTCTGATTCTTTCGAATAATTCAGTAAATTTAAATTTCATGTCATTTATGCATAGCAATTATGTATTTCGGTCTACATTAAAGTTGACACTTCACTGATATTAATGTGAGTAAACACAACATATTTTATTTTCACCACAGTAGCACAACAGAAATGTATGGGTTTCATAAACTTTCTGAATTTAGGAAATATCAGCTTTATATCTACTCGACAAACTTTCAGTCTCCTATGTTTTTATTACATAATAAAACTCCCTCTAAAAAAGCTGCTCTGTACTGGAACATGCTTTGGCGAAGGCAAATTGCACAAATTCCTCTTCGCTCACATACGGTAACACACGAAGGCAAACTCGTCAGAAAAATTCAAAATCACATCATATTTAGTTCCTAAACATGTCATAATAAAACCCAAGCTGGCAAAAATGATCCGGTTTTAAAATGTAGCCAATTAAATAAATGTCTCGAAAGGTGAAGCAGAGAAGTGTAATATTTTGTTCAGTCATTTCCTTACAAAGTATGTGTATAATGCCCGGTATGCTATTTTAGCTGTTTAGAGAGTCTCTGTTGAATTTGCTTTCACAATATCTGACTCTGACAGCATGCCTCTTTTTAGGAACTATAATTCAGCATACCCTCTACCTTTTGGACTAATTATGTTTGCCTTGATCCTTAGCCAAAGGTCCTGGTAAACGCAGAGGTATCAATATCAAGATCTCAGGAGTGCAGGTCAATGCCAAATCCATCATTCAACACGAGGAGGAGTTTGAGCCGCTACACAAAGCTGTGCCAGCCAATCCTGCTGAGCGGAACAAGTAAGATCCCAATGTACATCTGAGGTCAAACTGAAGATGCATTATTATGTAGGTAATGACTAAAACACACAAGGGCATTAGTAACAGTGGATTCAAATCAGCGCACTCGTCTTTCTGTCATAGATTTCAACTGAGCTGCAGAGTGAAGGCGCCACACTTTGATGTGGAATGGGATCTGCAAGATGATACCCAGCTGTTACTAGGCGTCTATGAGCATGGCTACGGCAACTGGGATTTGATTAAGACGGACCCTGATCTCAATCTCGCAGGCAAAGTAAGCAATCGGAATAGAAATCGGATTTGTTTTCCAGATAGCTGTGGAATTCACAGATTGCGATGAAGATATAGTTAAATTGGCGTTAAATGTCATGCGCAGATTCTCCCTGATGACACGGAGAAGAAACCACAAGGGAAGCAGTTACAGGCCAGAGTGGACTACCTTTTGAAGATCCTGAAGAAAGAAGCAGACTGTAAAGATACCATTAAAGATGAGGTAAGCATAGTCTGGGCTAACCCATAGATCATCTGTATGCATATTCACGTAGCATTGTTCGTCATCTCTTAAGATATGTCTGGTATTTTAGTTTATGACTTTGCTGACTTATCCTGCCCCCGTTTCACGAAACACACACACTTCCTCAGCCAAGAGTGAGAAAGAGAAAGCCTTGGGTGAAAAAAGAGAACAAGGCCCCCAAAGATGAGCAGGGCAATAAAATTTCCTCACCCCGTCTGTCAGACAACCCCTCAGAAGAAGGAGAGGTGAGGGTAAGTGACCTCAAATAACCCAGCATTACCTGCCTATCAACCACCTGCTTTTTTATTAAATGTGATCCATCGGTTGCAGTATGTTTGTCATCAACCAGAACTGATTTACTGATGTTTGTGTTTTCACTTAAATAGGATGACGGTACAGAAAAACCACCTACAAAAAAGAGACCGAAGAAAAAAGACAACAAAGAGAACAAAGAAAAACAGGCAACTCCTAAAAAAGAGAAGGAAACGGATAAAGAGAAAAAAAGTCCCAAGCCGAAAAAAGAAAAGGTACTTTAGAAGTCGCGAACTTTAGCCAGTGTTTTTGATTGGTCTCTCTTGTTGTTAGTAATTGTCGGTGGAAGATTGATGTACAGATTGTTCCTGGATGAACAAAGTGAATAGTGTCACTGCAGGTGTTCCTTCTGTGCACCAGGCTAAAGGAGCAAAAGGGAAGAAGGCCCAGGGGCCGGTCCATATTACAGCCGGAAGTGACCCTGTTCCCATCGGAGAGGAAGACGATGAGCTTGACCAGGAGACATTCAGCGTAGTAAGTTATTACACCCCTGTTTGTTACTGCTAACATAAACAGGTGTTCTTCGCACACAGTCCACAGTAGGTGTCAATAATCAATTCAACGCTGCAAACACAATGGATGTGCTGTTATATCACAGGTTAATTAGATGGGCTAAAAGCTTGCTTTTACCTAACAAGAGTACATTGTGTGTGTCTGTGTTCTTCCAGTGTAAAGAGCGCATGAGGCCGGTGAAGAAAGCCTTAAAACAGCTGGACAAGCCTGATGAGGGATTGTCCGTTCAGGAGCAGCTCCAACACACACGGACCTGCCTTCTGAAGATAGGAGATCGCATCACCGAGTGCCTTAAAGCCTACAGCGACCCAGAGCATGTCAAAACATGGCGTCGGTAAGCCCCCAACTAGCCATTGTATCTGTATGTATACTTCGATTGATTATGGTAAATTCAGTCAATCTGAAATTGCGATGCAGTTGACCTTCATTAAAATTGTTTTCCATAATAATGGTGACTCACTTTTACATGACTGGCCCACTAATTTTTTTTCTTGGTTTGGTAGGAACCTCTGGATCTTTGTGTCTAAGTTCACAGAGTTTGGAGCCAGGAAGCTGCACAAGCTGTACAAGATGGCTCAGAAAAAGCGATCTCAAGAGGAAGAGGTGAGCTGATCTTTTTCCCAGTATCAAAACCCACAGGCATCTGTAACAAACATTATTTCTCTGCTTAATTCTTCAATTGTTTCCCCCTCGCATTTTTAGAAGGAACACAGAAAGAAGGGAGACGACTCGTCGAGCAGGAAGAAGGCTTTCAGAGCAGAGCCGTCCGGTTCCAGCCGGGATTCCACCTGCACCCAGCCCTCATCAAACTCTCACTCAGGCATGCCACACCCCTCTCCCACATCTCCCCACAGCCACCACAGAGAAGGATACCCCCAGTCAAACAAGAGACACTTCGGAAACGATGGTACGATCTGTTTATTTTGTCTGCTCAAGCTCCGTGGAAAATATTCGCCTCATTTTGAATCAATCTGTATTTGCGCACGTTTTACACTTTATCGTCATCCGATCGTCAAGCGAAACTAAATGTTAATAATGGGCTTCTAAACGAAAAAATATATTTTGGAAACATTTCTACGTTTAGTCACGTGACAATGCGCAGACAAGGGAGAAGGCCATTGGTGTTGCGTGTATTTCAATGGTGCTGACCAATGACCCCAGAGCGGTCATTACAGCTCATAGTCAGAAGGGAATCAACTTATGTGACAGGTCAGATCCTCCATTATAAGGGTCCTGACAAGAGGGCTGGTAAGAAAAATACTGTACGATCCCACCTTTGAAACTGGGACAACCTAAGCAGGCACGACCACATCACACATACATACACATGTACACCGACAAGTACACCTAAAGAGGCTCATAGAGCTGTGGTCTGCACTATGTAGAATAGGTTTGTTTCTCAGCTTGTGGGTTTGGTTTTGCGTGCAATATATATATAATATATATATATTTTTTAGATAAATCCCAAATGTAATGCAAGAGTTTTCAGATTCAACCAATCATTGCATCTATTTACATATAAATCATTCAAATCCTTGCATATACAACTTGACCTTGCATTGTATTATTGTATAAAACCTGAACTGTAATTTGCCTATTTCAAATTGGGCACATACATAGCACATCTAACAAAATATACGATTCAATCAATTGGAGGTTGCCCCTCGTCAGTGCGATTCTGTGATAAATTAGAGAAATGTTTTTGAAGTGTGATATTTTTGCCCACAACGTAAGCGGGCATTACCTTTTAACCCAGGCGCATTGGGTAGCATAACTTTGATAATTAAGTAAATATATATATTCACATAGTGTTATTTATTTTGTTGTTGGAAAATTTGATAACAATTTAATTGTAAATTATGCAAATACAGACTTGGCTAAAATTAGGCTAAAAATGTCCACAGCACCGTATGTACACATCAGCAGCTTGGTAGCCATTGTGAGAATTTTACTAATTTCAGATACAAGCACTAAACCAATTTGCCCACATTTTTATCTGGTATGATAACAGATCGGGGAGATTGGCAGAGAGATCGTAAATACAACTACCCTGGAAACAGCAACCAGTCCTGGCAAGGCGACCGACATCATCCATACGAGTCGCATCGGTATAAGGACCATCACTATGTTGACCGACATCCACGTGAAGACTCCTATCGCAGCAGCTCGAGTAGTTACCGTAGTGGCAGCAGCAGTTCCCCTCGAAAGCGGCAGTACGATCAGTATGACAACGACCGCGATCACAGGGACCGCCGGGCCTATTACGACAGGTGACAAGCCACATTAATTAACCGATTTCTTTGTAGAGATTTGTGTTTTTCAGCGTTAGAATAAAATGATAAGTGGTGTGATCCTGTATCTTGGATAGCGATGTAAGACTAAATCTTTCTTAAAACAGACATCAAGACACGAAACGGAGACGCGGTGACGACTTCCGTCCTCCTCAAGATTTCAGAGGCGGAGGAGGCCATCCCCAGGACTTCCGGGGGAGGATGCCAGAGCACAGAGGCCCGCCGGGGCCAGTGGGGCCAGAACACTTCATAAGGCCCTATCCTGACAACAAACCCCCTCTGCTGCTGGACCCACGGTCCCCACAGGCTCAGAAATCCCCACAGGACTCGCGCTCGCCACCAGCAGAGCGTACTGCTGAACAGAAAGCAGCTGGGGCTGATGTTAACTGGAACAACAGGAAAACATGAGTCCCACCGCTGATGGGGCCAGGTGAGTGGTCCAAGTTTGGAACACAGTGGGAACTTCATATTGCTGCTGAAGGACCAGTCTGGGCTGGAGTTGACCACACAAAAAAAACTCTCCAAACCCTTCCAGTTTGATAACAAACTATCTGTGCCCATGTAAAAAATAATGAGTTCAGCATTCTGAAATGTATCACACTAAACATTTGTTTTTTACTTTAATTGAAAAGACACATGTTCAATCCCAGTCTGTAGAATGTCTTTGGATGGTTGGTCGCACAGACGGTTATCTGGGGTAAGATTACAAAGCCAGAAAATGTCATGATGTGGACTGATCTTGGATTATAAGTGCCTGAAGTATTTGGCTGAAATGTTGTTTTTTTTCATGCCATTCTAATTATGTCAACAGTTCAAATTTTCTTTAAAAATTGTTTATCATGTTTGTCATCCACACTTTCAAATGTGTATTAATCTTAAACTTGACCTGGTTGTGATGCTAAAAGATCATAAACAGATGGGCTTTCGACACCCTAAAGCAGATTATGCATCCTTACCTATAAATTGAAGTGGAATGGCAAATTCATGCCAGTACTTAGTCTTGAAAATACTATTTAAAATGTTTTAATGGGCATTTCTCATTAGTGTTGATAATCATTCTTCTGTAAAAACATCCATCATTGCAGTTAAATAAAAAAGGCACTTAAGCACACCCAATTCATTAATGTTACAAATTAGATTGTTTCAAGTTTTGAAAATGTGACAAAGACTGCAGGTGTTATTGCATGTAGAGTGAAAATCTTTGTGACCGGGTTCCAACCAAACAATTCAGTAATAATAGTATATAGAAAAACATGCAAAAAATAGACACCAGTTCTATAAATAATAATATGATATAAGAAGGGGACTACAGATCAAGTATATTATATACCTTCTGTACATTGGAAAAGATCAAGTAAATTTGAAATTTTGCAGCTTTTAACATATACAAAGTAGGTGAAGGTACACATTTGGATGAAGTAGTAGACAAAACAATTTACATTTTTTGCATCACACATACCACTTTTGGTCGAAATTGTTAAACACGCGAGACATCTTTAAGAACCTAATGAAAGGGTCATGTTTCTAAACAGTATTTAAGGTTATTCCTTTGCAAAATTTCTGAAGAACACTATGATTATATATAAGCTTTCCCTAATAATGTTTTATTTTATGATGTGCAAAGAATGAGCCACTAAATCATATTTTTCTGTCATGTATAAATGGTACATTTAAAGCTTACATTGCACTATAAGTACTGCACTCTACCGGTTTATTCCACCCCTAATAGTATTAAGCTATATATGAGAAGACTGGAATTTATCTTCCATAGGAATTTAACATTTCCAGTGACCGCACCAATACTGCTGGTTGATTTTCTAAGGGACATTAGTATTTACTGATTGGTAGATGACAAATTGTTATTGGCTGGTTGGTTTCAGTGCCAAACCAGAAACTGGCCCTTCTGTGGTTCTCATGGTTTTTGGTGTGCTCCATTTGTGCCTTATTTCTCTGTATTTCATACTGTATATGGGTTTATGGACAGCAGTGTACAGTACTTTCTCTGTACTACAGAGATGAAGCAGTATTAAACAGTCATGTTTGAGATGTTTTCAATAGATGACTGTGAAAAGTAGAATGACAGTTGACGGTAGACGGGTGGTGGGAACAAAAATGACTTTGTTTATCATGTTCAGCAACTCTCTAAACGGTCTTGGGAAAATAATAAACGTCATTACACAGGTGAATCTGTGTATTATGTTCTCTGTGGGGCAGATCTGTTACAAGGAATAACCACTTCCTTTCTTTTTGTCCACTCTCCATCTCTGGACCTGTGTTCTTGAAAACGAGCCTAAATAATTTATATTTGTGGAAAAAGCCACTGTTCAAGTGAAATGTACTGTAAATATGTTTATAGACATATGTATTAAACTTTCTTACATTATTATACCATGTGTTCATTCATCTAGTAAAATGTAAAGCCTAACACAATCTGACACTGCTAATTGTGCCTGGCCCCAGCCTAAATGTCATAATCAGACTGTTCATTTGATTTGTGAAGGCTTTTGTGGGCACTGTGAAGGCTAAAAAAAAGGATATGCAAATATAAACCAACATTGGGGGAAATCCATCTACAGGGTTTATTAATGTTAAAGCAAGACTTTTGCTATTTATGGCAAAACTCACCAGCATAAAAATATAACTAATAGAACTGAGAAATAATAGGCTTGAATTACATTTCTTGTGTTGATACACTAAGTCCAGACAGACACAATACTTTTTAAATTGGGCAAAATGATTTTTTGTACCATTACACAATACACAGTCCTTAAACCAGGGTGCACTGTAACTACTGTAAGTAGCAAAAAGCACGAAACCCAACATTTCATCACTCAACATAACAAAACACTAACAGATGGGTATTTATCACTATGAATGCCACAAAGTAACAAAACACTAACTAAAGTGAATATCATATCAATGTAGTATGTTACACTGCAAACAGTAAAAATGATATTTCATGTAACTGACAACGCAAACTCTCAGCTACAATTTGACATTATTATCCCACCTCTGTTTAGCCATTGGCTTAGAACAATTAATAAATTACATTGCGTAGCCCCTTTTATACAGTTGTATGCAAAAGTTTAGGTAACCCTGACAATTTCCATGATTTTCATTTCTAAATATTTGGTTGTTTCGATCAGCAATTTCATTTTGATCTATCAAATAACTGAAGGACACAGTAATATTTCGGTTGTGAAATTAGGTTAATTGGATTAACAGAAAATGTGCAATATGCATCATAACAAAAATAAACTGGTGCATAAATTTGGGCACCCTTGTCATTTTGTTGATTTTAATTCCTGTAACTACCTAGCACTGATTAATTGGAACACACACAATTGGTTTGGTGAGCTCATTAAGCCTTGAACTTCATAGACAGGTGAATCCAATCTTGAGAAAAGGTATTTAAGTTGGCCAATTGCAAGTTGTTGTTCTCTTTGACTCTCCTCTGAAGAGTGGCCGTATGGGGGCCTCAAAACAACTCTCAAATGACCGGAAAACAAAGATTGTTCAACATTCGGTATAAGTGAAGGCTACAAAAAGCTATCATAGAGATTTAAGTTGTCAGTGTCCACTGTGAGGAACATAGTGAGGAAATGGATGACCAGGCACAGACACCCTTCTTGTTAAGGCCAGAAGTGGCAGGCCAAGTAAAATATCAGAGGCAAAGGATGGTGAGAACAGTCAAAAACAGACCACCTCCAAAGACTTACATCTTGCTGCAGTTGGTGTCACTGCACATCGTTCAACAATTCAGCGCACTTTGCACAAGGAGAAGCTGTATGGGAGAGTGATGCGGAAGAAGCCTTTTCTGCACAAATGCTACAAACAGAGTCACTTAAGAAGAAGGTGCTGATTGATGAAACAAAGATGGAGTTATATGATCATAACAAGGGGTGTTATGCATGTTGGCAAAATATAACAGCATTGCAAGACAAGCACTTGCTACCCACAATAAAATGTGGAGGTTCCATCATGCTGTGGCTATATGGGGAGGCTGCAGACCTGGAGCTGGTAGACAGTGCTTGAAGTGGGGGAAAAAAGGAGCCGGTATCTTGCATTGGCAAATGGTTATGACATTTGAGATTTCTACAGTGAAAAACCAAACTTTGAGATATTGCTGGTACAACAACAATTTATAACAACATAAATATATTTATTTAAACAAGTCGTGTGTGTGTGTGTGTCCCTTGACCAACAGTCAGGCCATCCATGTGTTTTGTTACTCATGACATGTTATTGTTGACGTCTGTGTCATTGACTAAGGTAACGTTAAGGTTGGTAGCTGCAGACTCCTCATTAATGATAGCAGTTCCACTGACATCAAACTTAAAGGTCTAAGGGGTTTGGTATACTTTGTCCTCTAGAAAAGTCATACTTTGACCTATAGTGAAGTGCCTTATGGTTTTTGACTCAGGAGAACCATGAGTACAACATGGATGAATGAAATCCAACATCCTAGGTTATTGAATTTAATGTTTTATTAAATATTTATAAAAAAATATGTATATATATATATTTTTATGTGTAAAAGCGTAAACCATGATGAATAAGGCTTTATAATGCATATTGTCAAGCCCCCAGGGCTCCTGGACCAGTGTGCAAAGTTTGGAGGCCATACCAACAAGTCAACATCAAAATGTCTTACTATATTTCTATACGTTTTTTAAATCCCAGCTATTTTTTACATCACCTGATTCACATACTACAGCTCCCCCCCTTTCCAATGATACCTCACATGTCTATATCTACTGTGGAATTTTGTAGAAACGATTTATCCCATAAATCCACATTTTGACTATGTTATTACAACAATTCTTGACTTTGCAATGCCCTCCCTTGGCCAAATATGGTTTCCCGTTAAATCTGTCACCTGATTCACATACTACAGCTCCTCCCTTTTCCAATGATACCTCACATGTCCATATCTACTGTGGAATTTTGGAGAAACGGTTTATCCCATAAATCCACATTTTGACAATGTTATTACAACAATTCCTGACGTTGCAATGCCCTCCCTTGGTTAAATATGGTTTCCCGTTAAACCTGTCACCTGATTCACATACTACAGCTCCTCCCCTTTCCAATGATTCCTCACATGTCCAAATTTACTTTGGAATTTTGGAGAATTGATTTAACTCAAAAATCCACATTTTGACAATGTTATTACAGCAATTCCTGACTTTGCAATGCCCTCCCTTGGCCAAATATGGTTTCCCGTTAAATCTGTCACCTGATTCCCATACTAAAGCTCCTCACCTTTCCAATGATACCTCACATGTCCATATCTACTGTGGACTTTTGGAGAAACGATTTATCCCATAAATCCAGTTTTGACAATGTCATTACAACAATTCCTGACTTTGCACTGCCCCCACTTGGCCAAATATGGTTTCCCGTTAAATCTGTCACCTGATTCACACACTACAGCTCTTCACCTTTCCAATGATACCTCACATGTCCATGTCTACTGTGGAATTTTGGAGAAACGATTTATCCCATAAATCCATATTTTGACAATGTTATTACAACCATTCCTGACTTTGCACTGCCCTCCCTTGGCCAAATATGGTTTCCCATTTAATCACTCACCTGATTCACATACTACAGCTCCTCCCCTTTCCAATGATACCTCACATGTCCATATCTACTGTGGAGTTTTGGAGAAACGATTTATCCCATAAATCCACTTTTGACAATGTTATTACAACAATTCCTGACATTGCAATGCCCTCCCTTGGCCAAATACAGTTTCCCATTTAATCAGTCACCTGATTCACAGACTACAGCTCCTCACCTTTCCAATGATATTCCACATGTCCATATGTACGGTGGAATTATGAACAAAATCCAGCTCAATTGCTGAAAGAGGCAGTTTTTAAGGTGGAAACGAAACTTAAGTAGAAGTGGAGGCGAATGTGGAGCCAAGTTCAGCGTTGGTCCTTTTTGTACCTTTCTGAAGCCAGGCTAACATAAAGACTTCTTAAAAACACACTTCTTTTAAGAGAAACTTTTTCATTTCTTGGTTTTCAGCAGTGAACAATCTGTTATGGTCAGGCGGCAGCCGCAGGCATCAGACCAACATCAGACAGCTTTTTCGAACTAGCGTCCGTGGAGAAGTGAACTTGTGATAGGGTCATCTTCTTCTTCTGTCGGTTATTGGCGGATCGCAACCAAGTTAAGGTGCATCTACCGCCACCAACTGTACCGGAGTGTGAGGCCCACCCAATTCAACACGCTTCACCACCCCCACGACCCTAGAAATTAAAACACAGCCCACTACCCCCCCACACTCCACTACCTACACTCCCCCTTCCCCTTCCCTTTCATCAGCTCGTGAACCATCTCCCTTGTGACGTCAGTAATACCCATAAACTCCCTAGCAGCACCCACCACCTCATCTATCCTAGCATTCCTTCCCTTCACCTGACTACAAACATTCACCACACTACACAGAAACGGCAAAAACTCAACCCTGCCCACCACCAACAAATCCTTACCAACCACACTCTCATGCTTACAGTTCTCTGACAACACCAAACTGCGAACACCCAAACCGTCCTCCGACACCGGGCCTACAACCCTCTCCTTCTCCACCTGCACACCAACCCCAAGTCCTCCCACTCTCCGCACGCTTCCGTATACGTGACCCCATCAACCATCTTAACCCGCTGTGCCTCCGCCGCCTTCTTCTGAACCACACACCCCAAAACGCAGCACTGTGCTCCCCACCACAATTACAACACCTCACCACGTCCCCTACCCCACACTTACCATACTCATAAGCACCCCCACACCTACCACACCTACCCTTCCCTCTGCACACAGCAGCCACATGCCCCATCCGCTGACAATTAAAACACCTCAGTGGCGGTGGCACATATTCCCTTACATAAAAACTAAGATACCCTAAGTGCACCCTACTCAGCAAAGGCCCCACAAACTCCAACAACACCGTGGGACTCACCCTATCTAACCCCAACGCCCTACTGCCCAACCGTCTTGCCTCCAACACCACCCCACCCGACACAATTTCCTTAAGCTCCTCCATTGACAGACCCCCGTGATCACCCCTCTCACCTTCACTGCACTCCCAGGCACCATACACCTCACCTTACCCCCATTCAACACCTCCAACTTAAGCAACTTATCCCTCAGAGCCACACTACCCACCACAATAAGCACCCTACCCCCACTCAAACACCTAGCATCCACCACCTTCCCAACCTGTTCCCTAATTGCTGCCGTGAGTGACACCGGGTGTAACAGCTTTCCCGTCGGGGCCACAAACTCCACAATCACCTTATACCCCTGCTCCCCATCACCTTCACCCTCTCCCAAACTACTCTCACCGCCCTCTTTCTTCCGTGCCACTTCTTTTTCCTCTTTACGGTACGGATCCACTTGTCCGACACGGCAGTCGGGTGTTGTAGCAAGGCTACCCTCCATTCGTACGTTAATGGGTGTTTCTCAAATACAGCTGCGGGCTACAGCCACCATCAGTCACCATCCGCGAGCCTCCCCCCGTCTCCTCTGTGCTCTACTTCTATTGGATAGTCGCTTCGCGTTCAACGGATTCATTTGCATAAAGCTGGGAATTTTCATATTTTCTGTTGCGCAACATTTTCTCGAATGCAGTGCTGCCTTCCCGGGATGCTATGCGGGCACGTTGAAGTCGCGTGACGTCACCCATAGGAATAGAGCGAGATGCGACGCGACAGACAGTCGTGTCGGAAAAGTGGATCCGTACCGTTACATACCGTGCTTCCTCAAACCCTACCGCCACTCCAGCTACACTCACACTCCCATCCGAGCTCCCTTCCATGCCGACCTCATCCCCACAGCCGTCGCGACCCGCCACCAGCATTGTAGTCCTCCTAGTCTCCCTTTCCAGTGCCAGCCTATCCAGCTCTATTATCTCCGCCAACTCCTCCGCCTCCAACTCCGCCGCCGCCAACTCCATCGCCATGGAACCCCACGAGGACGCCATGCCAACCTTCGTCCCCAATTGTTTCCGTTCACTCGCAGCTGCTTGTTTGAATGCCATCCCCCTCTCTGACTGCGTCTCGCACCAGCTCGCCTGTCGACCACACACCCTGTCCCACAGCTAACCAAGTCATTACGGATCACCTGCCGTGATAGGGTCATAGGCCGACTGCATGCCTTTATGCGATTTGTCAAGAGATCACGTAGTGCCCTCTGGGTAGTGTAGTTTATGTAACGTTGGGATCATTACCAATCTCTCTGACACTGATGTTTTCTCTGTCAATGTGGTTGAGTACTGGCTACCTGGTGGTAAGCTAGAAAAAATGCAGGTACGCTTAGGATTAAAATGGAGAAGTGCAGGTACTGCGTACCGGTGAGTAACGCCCCACTTCGAGCAATGCCGGTAGATATACGGCCCAGGAAACAGTTTTATGGGCCAGGCAGTTTTAGGCCCCTGTTATTCCTGATGTAGGGGGTGAATTATATTTTTCCTGTCTTCAGCACGTTACCAAACGAATATATTTCGATCCCTACTGTGCAAAAGGTGATTTGACCGAAACCAAAAATAAGGAAAATCTTAAAACTACTGTTTCCGTCCTAATTATGCTTTAAACAAAAGTTTGACTCAAGTACATAAAAAAGACCTTAGGTTGTATTTCGGTGAGAGTTACACTTTAAAATGGCAATTACATGTTAATTTCCCACACCTGTGGCATTTTAAATTGCAATTAGTCTCTGTGTATAAATAGTCAGTAAGTTTGTTATCTCTCACGTGGATGCACTGAACAGGCTAGATACTGAGCCATGGGGAGCAGAAAAGAACTGCCAAAAGACCTATGTAATAAAATACTGGAACTGCATAATGTTGGAAAAGCATTTAAAAAGATGTCAAAAGCCTTGCAAATGCCAGTCAGTACTGTTTAATCACTTACTAAGAAGTGGAAGATTCGGGGATCTCTTGATACAGAGACAAGGTCAGGTAGACCAAAAATATTTCAGCCAAAACTGCTAGAAGATTCCAAGATTTGGGATTCAAAGAAGAACCCACAGGTAACCTCAGGAGACATACAGGCTGCTCTGGAAAAAATACGTGTGGCTGCTCTGGAAAAAAGACGGTGTGGTTGTTTCAACGAGCATACTTGAACAAAAATGAGCTGCATGGTTGTGTTGCCAGAAAGAAGCCTTTACTGCGCCAGTGCCACAAAAACCCCAGTTACAATATGCCTGACAACACCTTGACACAGCCTCACAGCTTCTGGCACACTGTAATTTGAAGTGATGAGTCACAACCATAAACCGTATGTTTGGAGAGGGTTCAACACAGCCTATAGTGAATAGAATACCATTCCCGATGTGATGCATGGTGATGGCCAGGGCCGGTTCTAGCTGGGGGCAAACACTGTTCACCTGGCAACACTATATCATGTTTTCACATTGTTCCAACTCTAATATGTTACGACTGGTTCTGGGCAGGTTGCTTCTACAGTTGTGGTCAAAAGTTTTGAGAATGAAACAAATACTGATTTTCACAAAGTCTGCTGCCTCAGTGTTGATGATGGCAATTTGCATATACTCCAGAATGTCACGACGAATGATCAGATGAATTGCAAAGTCCCTCTTTGCCATGAAAATGAACTTAATCACAAAAAAGGACAAGGCTGGAGATCACTCTGTCATGCTGATTGAGATAGAGTAACAGACTGGAAGATTTAAAAGGAGGGTGGGGCTTGAAATCATTGTTCTTCCTCCTGCAAGGAAACACATGCTGTCATCATTGTTTTGCACAAACAGGGCTTCACAGACAAGGACATTGCTGCTAGTATGATTGCACCTAAATCAACCATTTATCGGATCATCCGATCATCAAGAACTTCAAGGAGAGAGGTTAAATTGTTGTGAAGGTGCCAGGACGCCAAGAAAGTCCAGCAAGCCCCAAGACCGTCTCTGAAAGTTGATTCAGCGGCGGGTTTGGGGCATCACCAGTGCAGAGCCTCAGTGCAAAAGGTACTGGGATTGGACTGCTGAGGACTAGGGTAAAGTGATTTTCTCTGATGTATCCCCTTTCTGATTGGTCAAGCAATCAGGAAAACACCTTGTCTGGAGAAGACAAGGTGAGCGCTACCATCAATCCTGTGTAATGCCAACAGTAAAGCATCCTGAGACCATTCATGTGTGGAGTTGCTTCTCAGCCAAGGGAGTGGGCTCACTCAAAATTCTGCCTAAGAACAAAGACATGAGTTAAGAATGGTACCAACACATCCTTCGAGAGAAACTTCTCCCAACCATCCAAGAACAGTTTGGTGACAATCAATGCCTTTTCCAGCATGGTGGAGCATTTTACCATGAGGCAAAGTGAACTAAGTGGGTTGGGGAACAAAACATCAACATTTTGGGTCCATGGCCAGGAAACACCACAGACCTTAATCCCATTATGATGAAAACACTCAAATTCAAAATACACACAGTACTCAAAATAACACTCATGGCAAATCCTGCAATTAACTTGCACACATTTATCGCAGCATTTATTGAGGAATTAGCTACATGACAGTCTACCAAAGCATTATTGTTTAGTTTTTCATTGTAAGATAATTCACAAAATAAATATTTTTACATATTAAGGCCCAAGATAATCAATATTTTACTCAGTTCTCACAACGCCTATTTTTGGATGTACCTATAGTAAATCTGACGCTTCAAATTAGTTAACTGTGCGGTACCCCAAATACAGTCAATGTAATTAATTCAACTTGTGAATATAATAGAGAAAATCTGAGGTAACTCCTACCTTACTGGTGGCAGTAGCAGAGGACCCCGACATGACCGGTGTGTTGGTTACCTGAACAGACAGGTAGAAATTATGAAGAATGAGTGGCCAGGCTACCTCTACCTTACAGGTCTGGAAGTTATCGCTAAAGGTACGAAGCTGCGGGTCTCCAAGACGCTGCAGTGGGTGTAGTTGGGTTGTGAGGAATGTTGAGAAAGGCTGTGTTCATAGTGACACTTGAGGATCTTACAATGCAGACTCACTGTGGAAGGAACAAGATCATATTTCACCTAAAATTGGGATAACAACAAAATTCCTGCTGCATTCATTGAGTTATTCCTTGTTTTAAATGTTTCAAACCCTACATCTACAATACTTCCAAAAATATTACTCTGTAACGTCCAGCCATGGGAGGGCTGAGAATACGAACTGTGATATGGTCTCCTTTAAGTAATTTAGTTCCTATGTTTTGTATATATAGGGTTGGGTGTGTATATAGTGGGTCTGGCTCCCTCTTCTGTGTCGTTGTTGAATGGCACTAGGTTAACTGCTCACACCTGATGGACATGTGTTGATTATCCCCTTTCTCCCATTGGTGTTCACGTTTATTGTTTGGGCTATATAGTTCCCTTGGTGTCATGTGGGTTTGTGCCTCATTTGATTTGCATCATGTTATGCTGTTGGTTTGTTCTCTACAGATTTAAGTGATGAATTGCATTATTATTGCTTAGTGTTCTCCTTCTTGTTTTGGGCTTGAGTGTTCCCTGCATTCTTAAAGGTTGAAGTCAACCTAGGCTTTGTTATTTTGTTCAAGTGTGATAATAAACGTCTGAACACTACTCCCTGCACTGGTCTCCTTCATGCGTAATCGTGACATACTGACGCTGTGTTTATCCAGTGTTATGAAATCTCAGAGAATCTAACACACTATGCTCTGTAGCACAGCACACAAAGTGAAACTTAAACTTTTTTTTTGATGCCATGAATATACATTAGAGTTTAGTAATAATAAATTCCTATATCTGCCTCACCGAGAGTGCAACTATGCAGTGAGATTGAGGCATTTTGAATTGTTATTTGTTTTCCTTCATGGCTAATGAATCCCTAACAATTACCTGGACGGGCATGTCGTTAGGAGGGATCAGCCAAAGTTTATTGTACTTGTCTGTAGGCTAACATTTTGTATTGTGATTAATTTGGCTCCCACTGTCACTGTCTTGCAGAAGGAAGTGAGGCAGGAAGCAAGGGCAGAGTAGATGGTACTTTTTAATAAACAGTAAGAAATTATCACTATGGCTTCTCTGACTTTGCCCAGAACCTCCAGCAGGAGACAGCGCAAACTAGCATAGTGCTGCTGGGATTTGGGATCGATAAGTCTAATTATCTACCATGCCACTATTCTCCAGAGACTCCTTTTGTGCAGATCGGATGCCTGTTGAGTTAAATCGTGGAAGTATAGATGGTGAGTGCAATCATCCCACGCATGTTCTGACTAAAAAAAGGCTTCCTTCTTGGATGAGCAATCTGAAAAGAATCCGCCGGCTCTGCGCCATGTGGTTGGGTGAACCATGTGTGTGCCCCTCACCATCCAGCATCTGTCCAGGGAGTTGTGGAGCTGCCGAAACGGTGTGGTTAGTGGGAAAATTGGACAAGACCAATTGGGAAGGGAGAAATGTAATAGATTTAACAGAGGGATAGGAAGAACACCCGGTCGATTTCTCCTTAATGCAATTATCTACTCAACCAATCACATGCATGCTTCAATGCATTTAGGGGTGTGGTCCTGGTCAAGACAATCTCCTGAACTCCAAACTTAATGTCAGAATGGGAAAGAAAAGTGATTTAAGCAATTTTGAGCGTTGCATGGTTGTTGGTGCCAGACGGGCCGTCTGGGTATTTCACAATCTGCTCAGTTACTGGGATTTTCAGGCTCAACCATTTCTAGGGTTTACAAAGAATGGTGTGAAAAGGGAAAAACATCCAGTATGCGGCAGTCCTGTTGGCGAAAATGCCTTGTTGATGCTAGAAGTTAGTAGAGAATGGGCCGACTGCTTCAAGCTGATAGAAGGGCAACTTTGACTGAAATAACGACTCGTTACAACCGAGGGATGCAGAAAAGCATTTGTGAAGCCACAACACGCACAACCTTGAGGCGGATGGGCTACAACAGCAGAAGACCCCACCGGGTACCACTCATCTCCACTACAAATAGGAAAAAGAGGCTACAATTTGCAAGAGCTCACCAAAATTGGACAGTTGAAGACTGGAAAAATGTTGCCTGGTCTGATGAGTCTCGATTTCTTTTGAGACATTCAGATGGTAGAGTCAGAATTTGGTGTAAACAGAATGAGAACATGCATCCATCATGCCTTGTTACCACTGTGCAGGCTGGTGGTGGTGGTGTAATGGTTTGGGGGATGTTTTCTTGGCACACTTTAGGCCCCTTAGTGCCAAATGGGCATTGTTTAAATGCCATGGCCTACCTGAGCATTGTTTCTGACCATGTCCATCCCTTTATGGCCACCATGTACCCATCCTCTGATGGCTACTTCCAGCAGGATAATGCACCATGTCACAAAGCTCAAATCATTTCAAATTGGTTTCTTCAACATGACAATGATTTCACTGTACTAAAATGGCCCCGACAGTCACCAGATCTCAACCCAATAGAGCATTTTCGAGATGTGGTGGAACAGGAGCTTCGTGCCCTGGATGTCCATCCCACAAATCTCCATCAATTGCAAGATGCTATCCTATCAATATGGGCAAACATTCCTATAAAATGCTTTCAGCACCTTGTTGAATCAATGCCACGTAGAATTAAGGCAGTTCTGAAGGCGAAAGGGGGTCAAACACAGTATTAGTATGGTGTTTCTAATAATCATTTAGGTGAGTGTATGTCTTTTAATAATTCAAAACCCACTGGAATAAATATGAGAATCCTCAAAATTATAGTTTAATACATATTTCCCAAATATTATAATATTGAGAAAAATGTGCCAATACCAACCTCTTCAGATGGATTCACCTCTCAAAATGTGCCTGTGGAACCGCAGGAATAGGCAAAACGAATAAATCCTACTTGGACATCCAAATAAGCTTAGTGTTACGACACAAGAATCTGAAATATAAAAACTGGTGTGAAATGCAGTTTTCCATACTGTATGCATGGTGTCTCCGAGAAAGAAATGTTAAAATAGATTTTTCACACGATAATTTAATAATGATTGCATATCATTCTCCTACAAGACTATTTTGTTTATTAATCAGTTGAGTAAATAGTAAATCGAATTAAACACATCTAATCGAAATCGTGTTCTTATTATTGTGCTAGTATTGCTGCTCCTAGTTCATTAAGTTGTAGTTGAAGTTGAAATTAATTGCGCTTCGGCAACGAACGCGGCTTGCATGCTGCATGGACTACCGATTAATCATTCATGAATATCAATCTCCTGAAACATTCCGTCGCTACGGGTGTGAAAAATGTGAGGGTATGATGTCTTCCATCATGCCATCAAGTGTATATGATTCTGTATGTTTGTCTTCCATCATGC
>JACXGM010010334.1:16166-26610 GCA_016801145.1 Umbra pygmaea | reverse complement strand
CTGATATAACCCACAATCCGTTGCGACACAAAATAGGAGGGGTTTCCGAAGCCGAAATTCTTCTTTGGCTGTGTTTAAATGTAAGTATCCAAAAGTTAGGTAATAATAAACGTGTCATTACATTAGTTTTTGGTTATTGTACTAATATAATATACATTTTAAGTTAAATGCGAACTGGTTGTGCCAAATGTTTACTGTTCAAGCTTCGCGGGCTTCATCGCTTCTGGAAGTGGTCTAATTTTAGATGCAACGTTATGATGCGTTAGTATATCCCCTATGCTAGCATACTCGCTTACTATATACTTAATAGTATGTACTTTAGCACCACCTGCGTAGTACGTACTTTTAGTATGTAGAATGTAGTATGCATATTGGGATTCAGCCTCAGTGTGGTCTGTTCACATGTAATGCTCACCTGGAAACAAAGCCATCGTACATGTTGGGGTGTGTCCCCTCCAACTTTGCTTTGCTAGCTGGGGACTAAGTGTTGACAACATCGATCATTTTCACTCAGCTGTTATCTACTGGATCCAGCCCAAAACACCTCTGCATATTGAGCACTTAACTCTAAAACCTGGGAATTTACAGGGCAGGTGTGATTTTTCGATTTCTGCATCGTCTGACTGCACTTTTGTATTAAAGATTTGTTTTCCCTCCTTATTCCCTTTATTTTGGTATGAAAAAAACTGTCTGCCAGTATTGTCCGATAACATGCTGCACTCATCTTGCCATACATTTTCACAAGTTTCCCCGTGCATTTGGAGCTCACCCCCCCAAAACATAAGTGGACCACCACCATGCTTCACAGTGGGGATGGTATTCTTTTCACTATAGGACTTGTTGACCCCTCTCCAATTTTAGCCCTGATGTTCGTGGTATTGTTGGGCATACAGTTGTATGCAAAACTTTAGGCACCCCTAACAATTTCCATATATAAATTGGGGGTTTGGATCAGCAATTTCATTTTCATCTATCAAATAACTGAAGGACAAAGTAATATTTCAGTAGTGAAATGAGGTTTATTGGATGAACAGAAAATGTGCCCGATGCATCAAAACAAAATTAGACAGGTGCATAATTGTATTGTATTGTAAACACTTTTGTTTGTGGCACTGATGCAGTAAAGGCTTTTTTCTGGCAACTCGACAATTAAGTTCATTTTATTCAAGTGTCGTCATATTGTGCTCCTGGAAACAACCACACCGTCTTTTTCCAGAACAGCCTGTATGTCTCTCGAGGTTACCTGTGGATTTTTCTTGGTATCCCAAACAGTTCTTCTGGCAGTTTTGCTTGAAATCTTCTTGGTCTGCCTGACCTTAGCTTGGTATTAAGATAAGGGGACCAGATTTCTGAAATAAAAACCGGGGACAATTCCAGTTTGGTGATCAATATATAATTAAAATATCCAATGTTATTATTTATGAAATAAACAGAAACAATTCCAATTCTATGTATTTAGTCTCCAGCCAGGAACAGCCCACCAAAAACGGAGACTGTCCCCGGAACACGACATCTGGTTTTCCTATATTAAGATCTCTGTGTCTTCCACTTCTTAATAAGTTATTGAACAATAGGGCTGGGCGATATGGCTGAAAACTCTATCACGACATAAGTGTTTCATATCGGTCGATATCAATAATTATTGATCTGTTTTATGACCTATTTAGAATAAGGAGCAGGAAAAAAAATATTAAATTTAAACATTTTGATTTTAAATTTAACCTTCCACTGATTATAATCCCCTCAGTTATAAAGGTAGCAATGTCAACACAACCATGGAAAACACTCATTAAAACGTAAACATAAGTCTAAAATCACAATGAACACTTAACAATTATCTGTTACACTAAGGTGCATAATTAGAGTACTTAAGAAATGCTTAATAAAGTGTAATATAATAGTGCGAAGTGTTAAATATAAACAGAGAAACCTGAGACCTGAGAAGGTGGGGAAAACAAGTTTGTGGTATTACCAGTCTTGGTGGGGACAACGGTTTTGCATAATTTGCAGACGACATTGGTGTGACTACGATTAAAAAACAAAAAACTGCCATACTGGTGAGCTGACTTTTCCCGTTTTATCAACAATTTCCTCGCTCGCTGTGGCACTAATTTTCCAGTTTCAGTTTCAGTTACTGAAGACTCCAACACGACTCACGAGACAACAATATTGGGCAACCAAACTTAATAGTGTTAAATGATTGGCAGTTAGCATGTCACTCGCTACGTTGCTAGGTTCCCAGAGAGCGAGTGCCTTTGTTCATGCAACCAAAATTGCTTTGCAAGGAATATATATATATAAAAGGAATATATCTAACGTTTTATCGAACAGATTTTTTAGTGATATTGATTACGTGTCTATCGCGAGACATATCGTTATCGTTTTATCGCCCAGCCCTATTGAACAGTACTGACTTGCATTTGCAAGGCTTTGGATATCTTTATATATCCATTTCCAACTTTTTGCAGTTCCAGTACCTTATTACACAGTTTTTTTCTGCTCCCCATGCTCAGTATCTAGCCTGCTCAGTACATCCATGTAAGAAGTCATTATTTACAGTATACACAGACACTAATTGCAATTTAAAATTGCCATTGTAACCTGTGTGTGTCACCTTGTGTATCTGTAACAAGGCCAAACATTCAAGGGTATGTAAATGTTTGATCAGGGCCATTTGGGTGATTTCTGTTATCAGTGTGGTTTACATACTGGAGTCAAACAACTATGTGATAATTAATTGCTTCCTATGATCGCTATCCTTGCAGAACAGTCAGATTTTTTGCATGAACAGTCATATTGCCAAAATCAATGCAGAAATTTCAAAATGTCTGCCAGGATATTCAAACTTTAACTTATGAGCACAACTGTATGATAGGCTCATACTGCATGAGCTGTGTTAGAATTTGTGATAGTCGTCTCCACTGTTTCACTCCTCACTAAAAGTATGTAACATAATTGCACGAACAGAGTTTCTGTCTGCACAGTTGCACCTGGCCTCATTAATATTGACACTAAGTAACATAACATGCTTAAAATTGTTCCATGTGTACACTGACATTTGTGTTCACATTCTGCTCTTGTCACTTTGCATGGTTCATGTAGCTTGCTGTTGGGCTAATTAGTAGACTTTCTCATTTCAGCTTTGCTTTTCAAGGCAATGAGGAAATCCAGTCTTCTGTCGCCATGTCATGTTTTGTGTTGAGGTTAAATGTCTCAATTATACCAGGGGTGCATGTGTGACTGGTCAAAGTAAATTGACTTGACTTACTCTTTGCTTTGCATAGTTAAGATTATAACAAGAACCAAAGGCACTTCCATTTATCAGGTTATACTACAAAATACAACAGTGTTTTCAAATAATGTCCAATACGATAGCCAGCTGACCCTGAAATTCCTCTCTCTAAATTTCTCTCATTCACATTCAACCCCCTACTTTTCATCTCTCAGGTGGTCAGCAGTGACTCTGGGTCCTCAGTGATCTGTTGGCTTGTGGACACGGGTCAGAAGGTCAAGCATTTCCGTCATTGCCATGGCGACTGTGAGATCACCACCATGGCGTTGGATGGAACACAAACACGCCTGTTCACTGCTGGAACAGATGGAATAGTCAAGGTCAGTTAAAGCGGTCTCCATATTTAGTAGCTATCGATCTATTCAAATGTGTAGGGGACTCACAAGTTTCAATGTTTACACGGATAAACAAATCAGATAAATACAAGCATTTTCTGTAATTGAATAAGTTGTTTAGGGTGATTAAGGAAATAGATGAAGATAAGAAATGGAGTGTAAACTTTGTTTGTTTATTGACTGCCCAGTAAAGAGTTCATAGATGGGTCACCCTTGACACCTGGAACTTTTAAGCGGAGGCAGCAGAAGTACCGTTGGACAGACATTTGACTCTGTGATACTTGTTTAATCTTCTCTGCTTTTGTTTCTGTTGTGTCAGGAGCTTTCTTGTCTGCTGGCTGCCGGCTTTGTTTATTTGTTTTAGTGTCCGAATCCCCCAGGGGAGAGTGTTTGTGTGTATTTGCATGACTTTGTCTGTGTTTGTATCTGTGTCTCTGTCCTTCAGTCTAGAGTTTGTCAGTCTCTTTCAGTTTGTCTGTTTGGCTCTCTGCCTGCCTGCCTGCCTGTCTGTCCATTTCTGTCTGTCTTCTCGTCTCTCTCTTTCGGTTGGCCGTGCTGTCTACTTGCTGTTGGACATTATCGTGGCTGTTTTAATTAGTTAACATTATTCCTGGTCCTGGACTGTACAGTTTTGTGATTTTAACCATTTGTGTGTCATTTTAGATCTGGGATTTTAACGGCCACTGCCACCACAGACTGAATGCGGGTCGGGACCAGGCTGTGGGGATCTCCCAGATTCTGGTGCTGAAGAGAACTGTATTGGTCATGGGTTGGGAGAGGTGTGTCTTAAGGTCTATAAATTCAACAGGCCTGTCTTTCTGTCTGTCTGCCTGCCTGCCTGTGTGCCAGTGTCTGTGCGTTGGTTTCTCTCCCTTCCTTTCAGTCGACAGCGTCTGTCAGTTTGTTACCGTGACACTCACATGGGGGAACATCAGCCGTAACACAGAATGAAGGCAGCAGTTCCACACGTCAGAACATGTAATGCAGATGTGACGGCGATGACAGTGAGGGTGCATCCATGTCCTCACTCCTCACTCTCCCCCTGTTCTTTCCTCTCTCAATCGTTCATCCTCTGCTCCTTCCCCCCATCCACCTCTTTCAGACACCAGTGTGTCCAGACGCGTGGAACACAGGCAGTCAAAACACTGCAGTGTCTCCTCTTCGTTGACGTCACCATCACTGTCACCTCGTATCCCACCAGCTGAACACAGCCCTGGTTTTTGGAAAAGGGATGCTTATCTATCTGTCTCTCTTTGTCACTTTTTCTGTCTCTCGCTCTTTCTTTCACTGTTTGTCTCTCTCTGCCTTTGTCTTTCTATTTTCTCGCTCATTGTTTTTCTCTCCCTGTGTCTGCAGGATGTTAACAGTGTTCAGACTGCACTCGTTCTCTCAGTTTTTCGTTCAATCATCTGAGTGGAAGGGAGGAGTTCAGCACTGCGATGACGTCCTGTGTGCTGCATTCCTACCCCCTCAGACTCTTATTACAGGTGTGTGTTTCCGTGTGTGTGTGTGCGCGTGTGCGCGTGCGCGTGTGCATGCATTCATGCAGAGTGTGTCGGAATGAAAGAAAAGGCCGCTCAAGCAAAGGAAGAAAAGGAAAACGTGGAAAAAAAACAACTGAAGTGAAAAATATCTGGGAGCAATTAGCTGGTGATTAAAGTGACTTATCAAAGGCACCACGCTCTTACTGTCGCTCAGCTGGGATGCTCCGTTTGTGCGCATTACACTCATCCGACCCATGGGCGCACAGCACACCCAAAGGAACCTTGAACTCAGACTCAACTCTTGACTGTGCGATATGCCTACCGCTGAGTAGTACTTAACTTGCAGAGAACAACCCATCAGACTGGGTAGGCCTTGATGGGGAAGGCTAACTGAGCTAATCTATTGAGGATGCACTAGTAGCTTTGAGTTACAGGTGCTTGTCTTGAGGGGGATTGTGCCATTTGCCATAACCTGTTAAAATTGTATTACCACTATGATTACTGATGCCACCATTTCGGGTAGATAAGTCGAGTGGGCCTATCCACTGTTAAAAAGATTGTGGAGTTGGCCTATTATAAAGATTGGACCGATGACTCAGAAAAGTATCTCTCCTGTTGACCCAAATGTCTTTGGGCCAAACTAGACCAGCTGTAAAGCTCTAGTTCCCGAGATATGGTGGCAGTGTTCCTGTCGAAAGGTAGAACACTGTCTCCATTTATTTTGCACTAGGACCTCTCAATGATGGATTCAGTGCCCTGATAAGCACCAGTAGATAGAGGGAGAAAACAGGGAGTGTTTTTCAGGAAACAATAGCACAACTACACTTTGGGGCAGATAAAGACAGATGGAATAGGGGGAACCTGAATTCATGTCCGTTAAAAGAGAAAGGCGTTATTTGTTTCCTACCCTCCCTCTCTCCCTAAATTACCTAAATGCACAAAATAAAATATCATTACTGTGTGTGCTCACGAGTGCTGGTTTTCTCACGTCTGCCTGTGTGTGATAGGGATATACAATCTAAATGCAGGAGATAATTTTGTCTGTCGGGAGATGTAGCTAGCCTCATTAATATTCAAACCCAGTTTAAGGTTTTGCTTGGCCGCTCTTCGTGCTCATATATGTCCAACACAGCAGGGGTGTGAGTTGCCACGGTTCCTTCTGCCTAACTTTTCTCTGTTTCTTACGCTCCGTCCGCTCATCTCATCCCTGGTTGCAGGCCAGGTTTCTCTTCCGGTTAATGTACACAACCTTGTCAGTTAACTACGAGAGGTTGAGCGAAGTTAAGATTCTTTAAACTATGTCAATAATCCTTCCACTAATTATGTGTGTTGACAATCCTGGTGCTCTAAACCAATATGTTTTCTAAGCCCCTTTGCAAATCTCTTAACTGCTGCGTAACAGTAGTGTCTGGTTTCTTTGTGATTCGCTGTCTCAGGGCCTATGGATGTCATTATGAAAAAGTTAAAGGCATAAGGGCTCAGGACTGAGAATGCCTGCTCGCACTGTAACAAATCAGGAGATGCGTTGGATCATTTCACCATATGGGTGCATGGCTAATGTCCTGTCTGCACGCTAATAGCTCATCTACTAGGCTGTAGGCTGCCTCTTTCTCCCCCTATTTTATTGCTCCATCATTCTCACTCATCTGTCACACTTCCTCTATCTTCCTCTCACCCAATCTTTCTCCTATCTTCTCTTGTTCTTGCTCACTTGTCTGTTAGTCTCTCTCCCCCTTCTGTCTCTCCATCCCTCTCCTATTTTTTTCTCTTTAGTCTTTACTGCTCACCTGCAGTGACGCAGATTCTCTTTCTCCTTAGAATCGTGTCTGCCTGTTCTGCCTGTTCCCACGCTGTGAGCCTCCTGGGAGACTGTTTGTGCACACTGCAAGGGGGAGTGAAGCAGACAGAGAGACAGGGAGAGAGGGAGAGAAGGAGGAAAGCAAGAAAAAGAAAGATGGGAGAGAGAAATAGATGGAGGCAGTGATTATGGTCAGTGAATATGGTTGGCTGCTGGGTAGCATGAATAATTCAATAGACACCAACAGTCATTAACCTCCTCTTCCACATTCCCCCTCTCCTATAAACTTGCTTCTGCTCACACGTTCCAACCCCTGAGACGTTCCAACCCCTGAGACGTTCCAACCCCTGAGACGTTCCAACCCCTGAGACGTTTCAACGTCACACAGTCCTGCATTTTAATTAGTATATGGGGATAGGGTTCCCATCACTGTTTGTGGGCCCAGACAGAACCTTCTGTCACATTCTTAATACCAGGGGGTACTAATTACTTGGCACTCCACCTCAAGGGAAATGGATCTGAACAGGTCTGGAAAGTGCAGCAAAGAGTGAAAGTGCTGTAATGTGCATTATATATCCTTTCTGTCTGGGCAGGAAGTTATGATGGCGAGCTCACTGTGTGGAACAACACTACAGAGAATGCCTTAAGAAAGTTCCGGACAGACCCTGAGAGAAAACGAAGCAAAGTCCAGACAGGTGACATCAGCCAACTCACACACTACCTGTTAAATGTACATAAAAACAAATACTTAACCCCAAATCTCCACAGTAGGCTTAGGGTCTTTTAAAGCACTAACTATGCTCGTAGCTATTTCATTGAGTAAAATGTACATGCTATTACTGGGTTGTTTGGTTGTCCCGCCTAGCTATTTTAAGATGAATGCACCAACTGTAAATTGCTCTGAAATTGAGCGTCTGCTAAATGATTAAAATGTAATTGTAATGAGCCCATCTCTTCAGGGAGTAATGGCGACAGCAAAGAGCCGGAGAGCTGCGAGGCCATCACCAGGCTGTTCTTCCTGCCGGGCCGTGAGGGGGTGGCTACAGCTGGTAAGCCATATCATCTGTGTTGAATACCACATTATCTCAGATTCTGTCAGATTCTATTGATCTCAATTATTGGTCCTCACTGGCAATGTCCTGGTCTGTAGGTGGTGCAGACCTTGTCTCGTGTGGTGGTTCTGGCCTAGTTCGGTTTTGGAACACGTTTCGGAGCAGTCTGGTTGCTGAGTTTACAGCTTATAAAGACCCAGGGTCCATTGTAATGACTGTGAGCGCCTGTGGTCAGTTCCTAATCACTGCTGACGTAGAGGGAACACTGAAGACCTGGGCCATTCTAGTAAGTCAGAAAGTGAGCCAGACAGACAGACGTCTAAAAAATAGCTTTCCTGTAACTTTTTATGGTGTTGAGGGGTAATACATATAGCAGCCAGTGTAATTCCCCTTGGCTGTCCTTGAGAGCACTACACACTGATGGATGAATGTGGACAAGGCCATATGTCAATCATCCACACCTTTGAATTTCACCACTCGGCTCCATGGTGATGGATAGGATACAGCGGGACAGATTTTTCCTGTTTAGCTGCCTTAATAGTCTGTGATCATTTGTTGTGCTGTCTTTCTGGTGTGTGTGTTGCTCTGCCTGCCTGCCTCTATCAGGAATACTGCCTCGAGCCCAACGACCGAGTTACCAACGAGGCTCCAGAGCTGCTGGGTATTCTCCATCCACACCGTGACTGTGTGACTCACCTGGAGACGTTTCTCCATGGCGACAGGCTTCTCCTCCTCTCAGCATCTTCAGACTGCAGCGTGGCTCTCAGCTACCTGCCCGAGATTATGGTGGGCGTTTTCGGACAGGTGCGTATGTGTGGTTGATTATCCCAATGAAATAAAGTGCTAATTAAAGCTTAGCAGTTACATTAAACACATACATTTTACAATCAGGGTTTGGGTTACAGTTGGAATTATGGTAGGAAAGTATGATTTGCTTAGAAGCAATATATCAGTAAACTCATGGTATCCTGGTGCCTGGAGGGGGAAACTGCTAGTGATGTACTGCACCATCTGTTTTTCTCCTGCCCCCCCCTGCAGTGTGGAGAAAGTAGTGTTATCTGTAACTTGAGGTGTCGCGCAACAGACTGCAAACATATTTGAAGTCTTTCTGAGTTGTAAATTTGATTTATGTGCTCAAAAAATGTATTTCAAATAGTTTGGATATGTGTGGTTATGAGAGTCGGATGAAAGCAAGAGGGGGGCTTGATGAATTTGAAGTGAAACTTGCTTTAGAAGTGGGTTTGTGAAAAGTACATCCATGTTACAGTAGCCTTAGGCTGTCTGTGGAGCGTTGCCTCATTTCAATTAGCCAGAGGCACGCGTGCTGTTCTGCAAACATTATTCTCCAGAACAGGATAGCAATCACTGGCCCGCAGTCAAATCCTGGTCTACAAGAGATATTGTTGTGGCCCCAGAATATGTAACTGTTTGAAGAAAAAAATGAAAATAATAATAATATACACATATTTTTGTATTATTATTTTTCCAAAGAATGATTAATCACTAGGTGTGTAATCACTAGCTAAACAAGATGTTTCATTTGGAAAAATCGTTTCACAAGTGTTCCCTCTAAAATAAGACCCATTATGGAAATGTCGTCTCTATGTAATCAAGGAATTGAATTATAGTTCTTTTTTAATTCAATCTTTGTAAAACATTTTACCACACCATACATCTTTAGGAGGAGCACTGGTGTTTGCATGCGCCTGGATTTACAGGAGGAGGAGAGCCCAGAGAAGGACCTGTGACTCCTCAGAATCTCAAGGGAAAAGACCCCGACCTGGAAGGACAATCCACCAAGGTGACAGAAGAGAGGGAGGCAGCAGTGAAGACAGAAGATACTGGAGAAGACATTAGCCTGGAAAGAGAGGAACTGAGGTCAAGGTTGTTGAATTTATTACATTTTATGGGAATTACAGTACCAATAATTAAACTTATTATTGGCAAACTTTCTGCTTTGTGAGGTGGGCTTTTCTTCTGATGGAAAAAATTTCCCCATAGTGACACAACACAACGTTCTGAATGTTAGGATACTATAAAAGGGACTGCAGATCGACGCAATATCCATAGCAACAAAAACCATTGGAGACCTGCGAAAACAAAGAGCGTTTGTTGCTAACTAGGCATACATCATTTAAAGTGTCTCCAATGTCAGAGTATTCTCTTCTGTCGCAAATCTTGTTTCACGCTCTCTTTCATATAGTAATTCATTTTGATGTGTGTGTTTTGTTTATAGTAGTTCAGGTAATGCAAGTAATGTATCAGGATGGAGTTACACAGAAAATCTGGGCTTGTGGTGTACTGAGAGCAGACCTGGCCACAGGGAGAAGTTACTCAATACTGATGTTGGACAGTGAAGTCTATGGCTATCCCTGTAATTCTCTATTTAGCCTTCAACCATTTTTCTTGCATCTTAAGTCGTGTGTGTGTGTGTGTGTGTGTGTGTGTGTGTGTGTGTGTGTGTGTGTGTGTGTGTGTGTGTG
>JACXGM010010333.1:0-26411 GCA_016801145.1 Umbra pygmaea | reverse complement strand
GGTCCGTTGAAAGCACAGAGAGAGCATCATGAAGAACAAGGAACACACCAGGCAGGTCCGAGATACTGTTGTGGAGAAGTTTAAAGCCGGATTTGGATACAGAAAATTTTCCCAAGCTTTAAACATCCCAAGGAGCACTGTGCAAGGGATAATATTGAAATGGAAGGAGTATCAGACCACTGCAAATCTACCAAGACCCGGACGTCCCTTTAAACTTTCAGCTCATACAAGGAGAAGACTGATCAGAGATGCAGCCAAGAGGCCCATGATCACTCTGGATGAACTGCAGAGATCTACAGCTGAGGTGGGCGAGTCTGTCCATAGGACAACAATCAGTCGTATACTGCACAAATCTGGCCTTTATGGAAGAGTGGCAAGAAGAAAGCTATTTCTGAAAGATATCCATAAAAAGTGTAGTTTAAAGTTTGCCACAAGCCACCTGGGAGACACACCAAACATGTGGAAGAAGGTGCTCTGGTCAGATGAAACCTAAATCGATCTTTTTGGCAAAACGTTATGTTTGGCGTAAAAGCAACACAGCTCATCACCCTGAACACACCATCCCCACTGTTAAACATGGTGGTGGCAGCATCATGGTTTGGGCCTGCTTCTCTTCAGGAGGGTCAGGGAAGTTGGCTAAAATTGATGGGAAGATGGATGGAGCCAAATACAGGACCATTCTGGAAGAAAACCTTATGGAGTTTGCAAAAGACCTGAGACTGGGACAGAAATTTGTCTTCCAACAAGACAATGATCCAAAACATAAAGCAAAATCTACAATGGAATGGTTCACAAATAAATATATCCAGGTGTTAGAATGGCCAAGTCAAAGTCCAGACCTGAATCCAATCCAGAATCTGTGGAAAGAACTGAAAACTGCTGTTCACAAACGCTCTCCATCCAACCTCACTGAGCTCGAGCTGTTTTGCAAGGAGGAATGGGCAAAAATTTCAGTCTCTCTATGTACAAATCTAATAGAGACATACCCCAAATGACTTACAGCTGTAATCACAGCAAAAGGTGGCGCTACAAAGTATTAACTTAAGGGGGCTGAATAATTTTGCACGGCCAATTTTTCAATTTTTTATTTGTTAACATTTTTTTATTTGTTAGTTTGAAACATCAAATAAATTTCGTTCCACTTCATGATTGTGTCCCACTTGTAGTTGATTCTTCACAAAAAATTAGTTTGATATCTTTATGTTTGAAGCCTGAAATGTGACAAAAGGTTGAAAAGTTCAAGGTGGCCGAATACTTTCGCAAGGCACTGTATATACATCGACTCTAAAAATATTTACTTCATAGTTATACTCCCCATTTCCGTGTTTGGATCTTCTCCTTGTATTTCTGAGCCTAATCCTGACAGAGTGTCACGTATCCTCCAAGATATTTAGAGACAGGCGCGAAGGTTCAATAATGCAAACACTTTTATTAAAATAAAAACCAAAATACTGCCACGAGGGGAGAAGCGTATATAAATCAAAGAAAAACACTGGAACACGGGAACAGGACACGTCACAGGATACATTGAACGACAAGAGACAAGACCAAACACTAAACTTAAATACACATACTAACGATGACAATGTAAGACACCTGGGCTAGGAAATTAACTACACCGTGATCTATTGGGTAACATGAAACATGTGACAAGACATGGGACTGAGATGTGGGAACATGCAATACACAACAGGGGCACAAGAGGGAGGCATCTACCACACATTGGGGAGGAACCTGAACTCCAACACACACAGGGCAATAACAATGAGGACACACGAGGAATAAATCTAACCAACAAAACCACCGTGTAAACACTGAAAGCAATAAGGGAGACAAAACCACAAAAGACACTAAACCAAAATGTAGTCCATAACCAGCCCACTAGGGCTGGACGTTACACAGAGCTTCCCTTGCGGTCTTAAAAAAATCACATGTGCTGGATAGATAATAACTAAGCAAATCTTAGAGCAGGACCTTAAATTATTGCATTCTCCACAGACTTCTGTATATTTAGAAGTGATTGCCAATTGAGAGGCTTCCATTCCTTTCTCCCTGCCATGTTCTGATTGGATCCACGGTGCTGGTTCTGGATAAATGGCTGCAATGTGTCCTTTGCTCTCACATTCCTTGCACGTGACAGCTGTCTTTTGCCAGGTAATTATTTGAAGAGAAACATCTAAAGCAGGGGTGTCAAACCAGATCCACAAAGGGCCTAGTGTCTGCAGGATCTCGCCTCACCTGGCAGTCTACGTCTTAATTGGGCTCTAATTGAAAGGAAAGACCAAAAACCAGCATACACTCGGCCCTCCGTGGAACCGGTTTGACACCTGTGATCTAAAGCATCTAAAGCAAGTCCCCTTTTTTTAAGATAGACCTTGCGCTCCTCCAGATGTTTACTTCTGAAGCTTCGGCAGCATTTCAAAACATGAGGCTTTTTATGGATAGGACATTGCATATCAACATCATTTGTTTTGTGCATGCTGTTTGACTGGGTTCTGTTATCCAACCAAACATTTGTCATGTGAGCAGACTCTTTTGGCACTGTCTTGCACCTGGCACAACGCAGCGCAAAGCCCGAACGCAAGTGTCTTTGCTAGTTTAAGACGGACGCAGTCCATTGTGTCAATTTCCTGTCCGGTGCCCGCGTCATTTAAATAGCAAATGCACCTGCACCCATATTTGCACCCATGGGTATGCTGGTCTAACAGGGAGGTGTGTTCAGGATAATTCTGGGTGTATTGCTATCTTAAGGGAAATGAAAGTGATTGCGCCATTGACCAACAAAAACAAGGTCTAAAGTCAATGGTGCAGTATGTCATTGGTAATTTAACAGCAAATTAGTCAAATCCACCTAGGCGTATGCATAGCGCGTGCACACTATGCTTGTTGCACACACACAGGGAAGCGCAGCAGCACACAAACATGCAAAATATTACAAATAAAGATATTATGGTGCAAATCCTCCATCATAATAGCAATGCGCGAAAGGTACAAAAGTGCCTGGCTCTTAAAGGGAATGGGAGATACATCTCTGATTGGTTTATTGCATGTTACGCCCAAAACACATCTATGAATTAATGAAGACACTTAGTACAACCCTTTTAGACCATGCACCCGGAGGCGGCATGGACCCTTTTTTCAGACATCAAACTAGCAAAAGTGCACACTTGCATCATGCGCTTCACACTGTGCATTTAGATAATTAAAATTGGGCCCTTTATGTGTTTCTTTGTCACATTTGATGAGCTTGTTTTTACTGAGTAAAGGCCAGAGCTTGGATCATTCCTCATGAATGCTTCCCTATGTCACATACTAGGAAGGATGTAGGGCAGGAAGCACCAGCGTTGCCAAAAAAGTAGATTTTATTTCACACATACTGTATAAGGCTTAAACTGAATTATCTACAAAATAATAAACACACAGAAAATACTCAAATGAAAAGCGCTTAAAATTGAGAGGGCTAGAAAAGAATAAACCGCTGAAGATATATTGTTGTAAATACTCCAGGCAAGGCAACTCTAACCAAAACAGGCTTGACAACATCAGGCAACTAATGGAGGTATCCACATGTACTCAAGACAGATTCTAAAATAGATGATTTCTAATCACTAGGCAAAATGGCAGGCAGGAATAAACGTGTAGGTCGTGCATTAACAGGAGACATAACAAAAATGACCAGCAAACAAAATAAACTAAGACTAGAACTAAATTATGGACTAATAACAAAGGAAGTATAGCTGTGAAAGAAAGAAACAAAACGGATTGGATAACAAAAAAATGTGACACAAACGAATGGTAAAACTGAGGACAGGAAAACCCAAATATGGACATGACATGGAAGAACAGAAGAAAAAACAAGGAATACATACTAAATACAATACACCACACAAAACAGTCTCAGGGACAGGAAAGGGAAACGTTACACACTCCAGATAAATTCACAGAAGAATGAGAATGGTGGAAATGCCACATGGTGTTAGCAATTGTAATGTGAGCCTTTACTCATCCATTACTCCTGCAGATTGTGAGGCTTTTCAAAAATAGGCCAAACACCTCATGGGGTGTCTGTCTACACAGCATTCCAAATTATGATGCAAATTGGAATTAAGTGTTATAAACATTAAATATTTTTTTTTTCAATCAAACTCATGGATGGTATTGTGTCTCCAGGCTCTTTGGATCACTGATATCAATCTCAGACACCTGTGATAACTAGTTAGCCAGGTTAGTCCAATTAAAGAAAAACTACTTAAGAAGGATGTTTCACATTATTAAGCAGGCCACAGGCAGGGGCAGATTAAGGTGGTCAGGGGCCCCTAGGCTTCTCTTTGTGTGAGGCCCCTCCCCTAATCATTGTGCTTTACAGGAAAAATGTATTTAGTACCATACATGGTTCACATGCAAGTATGGTGAACTGGCATACACACACATTGAGACAGCCAACATTACAGTGTTTTCTTTACATTGCTTCAAGTGGTGGACCACAACAGTAAGGCAATTACCACCACACCACATAGGTAAACTGAGAAATTGAACATTACAGACAAATACAAACAAGCATTAGGCCCAGTGCTTAGAATCAGCCCTTTAATTATGATCAAGAAACACTACAACCAAAACTAACATCAACAGAGATGTAAGTGGAAAAAATACCAGATATAAGCCTCTGCCTCAACAGCCCCAAAACAATGACAATGGAAATGTAACTACACTGAACAAAAATACAACACTTTTGTTTTTGCCCCCATTTATCATGAGCTGAACTCAAAGATCTAAGACTTCTTCTATGTACACAAAAGGCCCATTTCTCGCAATTATTCTTCACAAATCTGTCTAAATCTGTTTTAGTGAGCAGTTCTTTTGTGCTGAGATAATCCATCCACCTCACAGGTGTGGCATATCAAGATGCTGATTAGACAGCATGATTATTGCACAGGTGTGCCTTATGCTGGCCACAATAAAAGCCCACTCTAAAATGTGCAGTTTCATCACACAGCACAATACCACAGATGTTGTAATGTTTGAGGGAGCAAAACTGTTGATTGAGCAAAACTGATAACTCCCTGGCAGCCATTTAAAGCCAAAACAGGTGGATTCAGCACCACGACCAGCTCCGCAGCCTACTGAATTGCAATTCAATTGCAAAATAAGCAATTCAGAAGGCTGCGGAGCTGGCTGATAACTGCACATTTTAGAGTGGCCTTTACAAGGTCTCTTTACAACCTCCTATCCATAGCTCTCTGATTACTGTAAAATATCAAAGACAATCACAGTTACTTCGGAAATTCATAATTTAGGGTGTAATTTGTGGAGGTTTACTCACACATCTCTGCATTATTTGGAGCTTCTGGAGTCTTTCGGCATATGGATGTTCCTCCAGCTTTTGCTGAAATGCATGTTTGTGTGCAGTGTATGGGTTGCAAGAAACACTCAGTGACACACTCTCTCTCTTCACTATGTATTCTGGCTCACTATCGTCCATCTACTATCCAACCTACTCAACAACCCACAAAATTGAGACTATAAACATCTGAGTTCATTGTCTACTCCTTACCCCTGATTTTAGTTGCTACACCTGCACATCCAACTTCCCTAAGTGCTAAATAATTACACTCATGTTTAATTTGGATGAAAGTGTGTACAGATAAATCTTAAGAACTTATTGAGTAACATGGTACTGTCCAGGAATAATTGTTACGTATCCACGGGATATATAGAGACAGGCGCGAAGGTTCAATAATGCAAACACTTTTATTAAGCTAGAAATCAAACAAACACTGCCACGAGGGGCTAAACGTAGATAACTATACTCGAGAGCATCAGACATAGGAACAGGACACGCAACAGGATACACTGACGAACAAGGACAAGGCGGAAACACAAGGGCTAAATACACATACAAATCAGAGACAATAGGATACACCCGTGCCAATCAACATGTACACACCTTCCCACACTGATGACATCAGACCTGCACCTGTGAGACACAGAAGGGACACCAGGGGGGCCACAGACCACAATACATTAGGGAGCACTCAAAGGAACATAACTAAACCACTGTATTATCAAATACTGAATACACTGAGGACGTAAGACAGAACACAGGAGACATCACTGAACATACAAGGGAACATAAACAGCCTAACCTAGGGCTGGACGTTACAATAATATTTTTTCATTATGCTTTTTTGCCTTTAAATAATTCAAGTTCAAAGTCTAAAGTATTTATTGTCACATAAACCAAACGATTCAGAATTGTTCATAACTTCGTAGGAACAGCTGAAGAGAGCCACTAAATGTGGGAGTGATGGAGAAAGGGATGACATGCAGCAAATTGTTCTTTCCTTTAGTCAAAGTATTGGGTCAATGGATTTTCTATTGTAACATAACCTAGAGCTTGCATTGCATATTGAATTTGAATTCATGCACAATGTTTACGTGTGGAAACTTTGGTTTTGTTCTTTACACCACAACTGTTGTGTTGCCAATGTTAAGGAATAGCTCTTTGTAGGTCTAAATCAGATGTGGGCAATTATTTTTGCTTGAGGGCCACATTGAGCTTTTGAAACCAAGTGAAGGGCTGTATTTTATAGCGATGCATGAAAAATAGGAAATGATAGTTCATTAAATTGAACCCGCCCCCCACACAGTTACATGCGTATCCTACTTTTGTTGCACCATTTCCTTGTTTGACTGTAAAGTTTTTAGGTTACCAAATATACTCAGTGAAAAGTACCCAACTTTGTGACGCGATATCTCCGGCTGTCATTAATCCACATGGACGAACCACTCCTCATTATTTGCATTGGCATTATTTTATCAGCGGAACCCCCTCTTTCCAACCATATTGGTACCATTTTGGTATTGTGCAGGATAATGTCCTACATCATTGCAGCGTTGCTATTTTGTCATTTTCACGTCCTACTTCCTGTCTGTAATGTGTTTAGTAAAATAGGCAAAAAAACATGACCGATTCGAGGCTCGATAGCTCCGGCTCTCATAAACTCAGATGGAAGAGCCAACACTCATTCTTTTCGGCTGATCTTCATCTTTCCAACGTTACCAAGCGTTAGTTGCTAGCATATACGTTCGCGAGGTAATTGTGATACAATCGCGGGAGACTGTAGAGGGTAAAAACGCCCGGCGGGCCGCATCTGGCCCACGGGCCGTAGTTTGCCCACCTCTGGTCTAAATGATATGAGCATAGCCTATAACCGATATTACAGTAGGTACAGATGCTTTAGTTAATTTTGCCTGTATTTAACTGTTAGCTGTTAGTACGTGTTGCTTGTTCTATTTATTGTTTTAAACATAGGCTATCGCCAGTGCACGGATGAACCAAGCAAAATACAACTGATACTTTACACAAACATAGCCACATAATTTGTGTTAACTCACCCTTGATGAAGTGATCACTGCACACATGGGCATTTTCGATTCTCTTACTCCCGACCGTAGACGTAGGTTTGCAAGCCATTTTTTCCGGCGTGATCATCGTACTGTGAAGAGATTTGTGGCTGATTCAGAGCACAGACAGGTTCGTGCAGATAAAGGCTTAATGAGGAAGGTCACTGCCAGACAAATTCAACAGATTAAGAGAGGAGCTGCTAAATTGCCATTACAAAGCAGCAAGCAGGAATTTGAAGCTGCTGGTGCCTCTTGGAGACTCGCGAACCTCAAGGTGTAGGATCTTTTAGATGCTTGCAGTTGTGCATAAATCTACTATTCGGCCAGCCCTAACCAATGCTCACAAGCAGAAATGGGTGCAGTGGGCCCAGAAATACGTGAAGACTAATTTTCAAACAGTCTTGTTTACTCTTGAGTGCCGTGCAAACCTAGATGGTCCAGATGGATGGAGTAGTGGATGGTTAATGGCCACCATGTCACAATAAAGCTGCGATGTCAGCAAGGAGATGGCGGAATCATGTTTTGGGCCAGAAACATGGGGAGAGTGCTAGTAGACCCATTTAGGGTCCCTGAAGGTGTGAAAATTACCATGACTGAACACTTTCTTCCATTATACAAAAAGATGAAACGTGCCTTCCGTAGCAAAATCATCTTAATGCATAACAATGCATCACCTCATGCTTCAAAGAATACATCTGTGTCATTGGCTGCTATGGGCATAAAAGGAGAGAAACAAATGGTGTGCCCCAATTTTACCCTGACCTCAACCCTATTGAGAACCTTTGGAGCATCCTCAAGCAAAATATCTATGAGGGTGGGAGGCAGTATGCATCAAAACAGCAGCTCTGGGAGGCTATTCTGACATCCTGTGGTTGATTGAAATAGCTTTGATTTCAGTAAATATGTCCTCATAATGCTGAAAATTCAAAAAATGACAATTCTCAATTCTTTACAAACTATAAAATGTTTTGAAACTTTGTTGTGAATAATAATTTGGAACAGTGCATTTTGAGTGTAACGCCCAGCCCAGGGAGGGTTGGCGTTGGCAGAGACTGGTGAAAATTTCAGTGTGGACTTTATAATTTTATTGTATTTTCTGTGTATTTGTTTATCATGAGTTCTTTTTTCAGTACTTGGTATGGTGTTTAGGTTTCCCGTTAAAATGTGTAAATGTCCCTTTAAGGGTTGCGACACCTCTCGGTAGCTTGGCAGTGGCTAGGTTAGAGTAGACAGTGCTAGTATGGTTAATGAGTAGGATTACAGCCAGCCGTGTCATGTTAAAGTGCTGTTAGTCATTATATAAAGGGCTGCCAAGCTAATGAGAGGTGTCGAGCATTGTTATCATGTCACAGTATGGAAACTCTTTTTTGCAATTGAAGACTTCCCAGGATGTCCTTGTGTGCCATAGTTTACAGTGAGTCTTTGGAGTTCGGTTGAATACATGTACCTTATGTCTTTTTTGTTTCATTAGTTTCAATGTCCTTGTCACTTGTAAGAGCAAGTTGGATATTAGGGTTACCGTTTCTATATATTCGCTCAATGAGTACCCTGCAACCTGTCTTCGATCCATGCCTGTGTACCTAAATAAATATAAATCATGTACCAGCTATCATCTACTGTCTCGGTCTCTCTCCTTCAACATCCACCCCGCACCGTGACAGGGAGACCAAGGCAGAAATGCAGTTTGTAGATTTAATAAATGAAATACGTGTTTCAAGCTTGGTACATGAACAGATCATATATATATATATATATATAATGATTTTGTTCAGAATCAGTTACTGTACATATAGCAGGTTGACTGACTCGATTTTCTTCTCATACGATCCCGCTGTGTCACAGTGCATTTCCCTATTCAAGACTGGTGTCCATGGACTGCAATGGGGCTGCTTTGAATGATTTTTGTCAGTGTTTCGAAACTATATGGTAATTTGATAAATGCTGCGATTATGTCCCGCCATCGGACGCTCAGAGTCTCTGGAGGTGAATGGGCTGGCCTGGACTCCAGGCTTCTGCGTGATGATTGGAGGGTATGTCGAAAGACTGCAACTCTTTTTGATTGACAGAGATCCGAGGGAACAACTATTGACTGGAGGACAGGTCAGATACTCTCATGGAGCATTGCTTGTCATGTTAACTGTTTGAACTTTGCCAATACCCTTTCTGTGCCAAGCCTGGGGAAGGATGCCAGGCCACTGGATCTCGGTCTCGTGCCAGCTGAGTACCATGACCTAGGGGAGGTCTTCAGTAAACAGCGGGCCAGTTCCTTTCTGCCCCACGGGCCATATGATTGTGCCATAAATCTCCTTCTAGGTTTTTCCTTTCCTAAGGCTCAACTGTATAAGATCTCCAAACCAGAACGACAGGCCATGGAGGAGTACATCCACACGTCATTGACAACTGGTCTGATACCTCCGTTGTCATCATCCCTTAGCGCAGGCTTCTTTTTCGTGAGTAAGAAAGACGGTACACTCCATCCCTGTATGGATTACCATAACCTTAACAATATCACTGTGAAGAACAAGTATCCTTTGCCATTAATGTACTCTGCATTCAATTTTCTCCAAGAGGCCACCATCTTCACAAAACTAGACCCACGTAATGCCTACCACCTAATCAGAATCCTGGAGGGTGATGAGTGGCTCACAGGTTTCAAAATGTGTTGCAGGACATGATCAGTGAGAATGTGTTTGTGTACCTCAATGATATCGTGATATATTGCAGGAACCCCTCAGACCAACTGAGACCCATCTGTCAGTTGACGCTTCCGACATGGGAGTAGGAGCGGTTTAGTCCCAGCGTTCTGGATGGTAAGCTACAACCATGTGCTTTCCTGTCTTATTGTTTTTCCCCTGCGGAAGCCAACTATGACGTTGGGAACCTTGAGTTGCTGGCAGTCAAGGCCACCCTGGAGAAGTGGCGCCAGTGGCTGGAGGGGGCGGAACATCTGTTTGTGGTTTGGATTGACCACAAGAACTTGGAGTATATATGCTCGGCTAAGCGCCTTTCATCCCGACAAGCCAGATGGGCCTTATTTTTTGCACATTTCCAGTGCTCCCTTACCTACAGACCGGGGTCTCGCAATGGCAAGCCAGATGCTCTCTCCCGAGTCTTTCCCAAGGAGGAGGGGTCCGAATCTCGGCAGGACACTATCGTACCAGAACAGTGCATCATTGGAGCCATCATTTGGGAAATTGAGAATGAGGTGCAAGGTGCACTCCAGACCACCCCAGGTCCAGATAACGGTCCACTGGACCGCTTGTTTGTGCCCGAACAGGGCAGGCCTGCTGTACTGAAATGGGGTCACTTGTCAAGGCTCACCTGCCATCCTAGCATTCCTGAAGAGGCGTTTCTGGTGGCCCACCATGGCAAAGGATGTCAGGAGCTTTGTGTTGGCATGCCCTACCTGCGCTCTAAACAAGGGTTCACACCAGGCCAGTGAGGGGTTACGTCGTCCACTGCATATTCCCTGAAGATCCTGATCTCACCTGGCCCTGGACTTCGTCACCAGTCTACCCCTCTCTGATTGGAATACGGTCATCCTCACCATGGTGGACCGGTTCAGTAAGTTCACCCTTTATATACCCTTACCAAAACTGCCTTCAGCTCAAGAGACCGCCGCCATTCTGGTCAGTCATGTTTTTTCAGATCTATAGGTTGCCCTGTGACATTGTTTTCCGATAGGGGTCCCCAGTTTTTGTCTACTATTTGGAGGGATTTTTGTTCGGCTATCGAAGCATCTGTCAGTTTGTCCTTAGGTTAACAATCTTCAGACTAACGGACAAGCTGAAAGGGCCAACCAAAAAATGGAGGCCATATTCTGCGAATATGTGTCCCACTCCAGCCCTGCCATCACAGATTTTGCAAGTGTAGTCGAAAGACAAACTGCCGCAACTGTCAGGATCCAGACTAGTGGCCAAAGACGAATACAAAAGCAGATATATCCACAGAAAGGAAGACGGGAGTTCCGGAAGGCAGGTGAGGAACCAGGTGTGGTGAGGGTGAGGGCTTCGGATTATGAGCACAGATGGGAATTGGTAGTACAATAATCCGGGAAAGGCTGACTGCCATCACCTCTGTAATATAGGGAGGGTGGCAATCAGCCCAGATGTGGCAGAGGTAGCAGGTGTTCGGGATGAGTGATGATGGGACTGGTGATCAGAGACTGGTACCTTCAGGAGTGCAGGGGAAATAGGAACTGGTGCTTGGGAACAGACAAACAAACATTGAAACAGACCAGACACACACAAAAAGGAACCAGGAATAGGGAAATTTGACACACAAGGAAAGGGAACAACTCAGGAGGGCGGGTTCATGACAGCAACCTATTTCTTGGTATTTTCTTGGCGAAATTGCTAGCCAGTTTTCTTCATACAATTATATACCACATTCCTTGTTTCAGTTTAACCAAATTCCCACATTTCCTCCTTCGAGTTTAAAGTTGTTTTGTTAGATTGTTCATTCATTCATACAGTAGGTTAGGCTAGTGTCGTAGGGGTGAACTAGCCAGCTAGCAAACTGCACACAATGGCAGATAATGCTAATATTGTTGACCTGAAGTTATGGCCATCACTTTGATTTAGGGAGACTGAGGTCTGAACTTCGAGTCCTGTATTCAGATCAGGACATGCAGGGTAACAGGGGAAATCTGTGTGATTACTTGGTGTTCCTTAAAGACATGGAGTTGGACAGTGCAATGTCTCAGCTTTACAAAGTGTTCTCATTAGTGGCAACAATTGGAGTCAAATCAGCAACTTAAATGCTTTTAACAGGTATTAGTAGCTAACACAGGCAGACCGTTATATGGTACCACAAAATATGTAGTCAAAGGAAAACACTAGTCGTGTGTAAAGCACATAAACACTTTGTAACTGAAATTCTAACCACTAGAAATAAAGATGTATGATCTTATGAACAGCGTAAATCACCCGCAACTGTTTGGGTGCAGACAGAGCATATATATGGCATGTTCTTGATTAGGTTGAGTAACAGGTGCATGTAATCATGCTGGCAGAGGACGGTCCTCAGTAAGACGGGGAACTGGAGCGCCGGATAGGGATCGGCGCCGGTGTGGGTGCGACACCAATTCTATAATGTGAACAGCGTTATCAGTGTTCTAATTCAGACGTTTGATCTGCATTGAAATGTCCAATCAGGCTAAAGACATGCTTCAAATTTCAGTCACATAGAAAATTGCCCAAGAATTTTCTTATAGACTCTCATGTAAGATCCGTTTTTTTTATATCAGAGCTTTCAATACAATCCCTATGGGTCTGGGAGGGCTTGCACTTACGTGCTTTTGTCATTCGTAACGTAACTAAGGAAAAAGAGGTATAGCAGCTTCAATCAATTCACATACTACTGTCAAGATGGCTAGCATTAAGTGGTGGGAAGTGCGATCGCGTGTGGAAATGTTGGACATTAGAAGACATGGATTTTTTGCTTTCTCATCCATTTTCTTTGTTATCTCTGGATTTATTTTTTTTAAAACACTTGAAACACTCTTTTAATAACACACTTCTAATAACACAAAAGTACAAACTACAAAAACGTTTTGTAGTTTTGAAAGAAAGGATTGGCAGGTGTAGCCAAGAATTCCCTATTCTGTTTGCCATGCTTACATTTTGGAGGAGACACAACTTGGACCAAACAAGGAATCTTTTAGGAAACATTAATACAGCACAACTCACATTGGAAGTAGCATAATTTTGGGAAAGATTAACGTACTATAGGACAAGATAGTCTGAATGCACTGACTATGTGCTGTCTTTTGAGCCGGACTTCATCCAAAAACCATTGGGGTTTAAAGCTACATTGTGTATTTTTTTAGTTTATTCTTAACAAATACCCCTTTGTTCTTTCAAAAATATGTGCTGCCATGCGGCAGCCATGTTACACCTCCTTTTTTTAAATACATCAGCCAAATGGGACATGCCTGGAAATTCAAGCTCTGTCTTTTGCGCTTTTACACTCGGTGGCACCGTGACAAATGCCATGGGGAGATTACTCACGACTAAGCATATTTGAAAGCCTGTTAAAGATGGAGGATCATGCCTATTCTCAAGGACATGTAAGGGCAGCGCTGCCCCTAGCTATAGGCAAGAACCGTTCACCTGGCAACACAAACTTGGATTTTCCATTACAAAATAATAGCATTCATAATTCATTAAAATAATCATTGTTAATTCATTGGATAGGTGTCCATGTTCATGTGTTGCTAAAATTAGTGTTTTGTTGGATAAAACAGACTAGTGAATGTTTTTCAAATGTAATCTTGTTTTCACATTAGCCACTGACAATATATTAAATCAAATTGTGTGTACAACATATTTTAATTGTTTTTAATAAAACATGTTAAATTATTATTTTTGCTATCACATGCTCTTATTGTTTCTTTACACACAATACAAATGCATTTGGTTAAAATTCACTAGCTACATAATGAATTAACAATGATTATTGCAATGAATTAAAACAAGCGCTATTGTTTTGAAAACAAATATATATATATCCGAGTTCGCGTTGCTGGCATAATAGCGGGAGGGGCTAGAACGGTATTTAGTTTCTTGTCATATCCAATTTCACCGCTAGATGGGAGCAATTCTTACACAACGTAGCTTTATAGACATGGTGATTCCCCGGTATGCATCCCAGAATGGACATTGATGTGAGCTTCTCTTCAGATAAGATAGGCCCAGGCCTATAGACCTATTAAAGACCATCACACTCGTTTCCTTTCCCTTTCCTGTCTACATATTGCCTGTACCTCTTCTATAGTTTTTGCTGAGTTTACTGTACTAAATTGTTTTATTCAGTACATGATTTTCGACACAATGTGTTGGAAAACAGTTGTGATAAAAACTGTTGCATTATCTATTGGCAGTCGATACAGTTGGAACACGTTTTGTAGTGCATCCTTAGGTGGCCGCTTCTCTGACATTTTAGGCTGTAATAGAGCATACTCTACTATCATGTAGCCTGTAATTCCATCATTCATGCATATGGCATGTTTTAATGTGTACATAGAAATATTGTCAAATGGTATGTGTCTGTGTGTCTGTGAGAGACAGATATATAGAGTTTTTTGCCATAAGGCCATTCTTGTGGGTACTTTTCTATAGTGTATATAGTAACTTGATATCTCGGATGTGGCGCAGAATGCTCAGTGGTTAGGGAGTAAGACTGGAAGTCAAATGTTTGCTGGTTTGTTTCCCGACTGTGCCAAATGTCGTTATGTCCTTGGTCAAGGCAGTTTATGCTGAGTTGCTCCAGTGGAATGTCACTGTACTCACTGCAATTCGCTCTGGATAAGAGCATCTGTTAAATGACTTAAATGTAAATGGATGTGTTGATGCAACCTTCAACTCTAATGGATGTATAATGCATTCTCCCCACAAACCCAATATCACCACCAGCCATCAATGTAGTGGACACAAGAGGTATCACTGTATGAGTTAATCATCTAACAACAAATTAATATTGTCTTGCTTAATGTACCCATTGAATGGGTCACCTTAATCATTATCAGAAAAATTGCCCCCCGTGAGAATTTTTTCAGGAGCCGCCACTGCTCCAGACAGCAAATTGTGTCAAAAGCAAAGCATTTCACTCTATTTACTAATTATGTAGTAATAGTATTAAAAATACAAATCAGAATAGGACAGAAACAAAAAGCATACAAACAGCATGAAGAATTAACAAACAGCATGGGGTGCAGATGGCTCAGTGGTTAGGGAGTCAGACTTGTAGTCGGAAGGTTACCGGGTCGATTCCTGACTGTGTGCCAAATTTCGTTGTGTACAAAATTTGCTATCAGTGTAGCATAAAAAGTAATAACACTGACATTACATTTTTGTATTTTCTTTTTCAAGTTTTTCAAGATTGTTAAAGAATCTAAATATAAAACATTGTGAAAAAGAGAAATAGAAGGAAACTGTAACGTGCCCTTTCCATGGTGTACACACAATAGAGGCAAGCGCGAAGGAGATACAATCTAACGTGGTTTAATTACCAGAATACTCAACAAACAAACACTGCCACTACTACATTAAACAATGACCGACAGTGAACAAGAACAAACACCCAACTGAAATACTACACCTAACTAGACACAATGCGAAACACCTGGGGACTGGGACCAATAATGACGTCACCTCAAACAATCAGGAGAACAGACAATACACGACAGAGGCACTAGAGGGAGACAAACATTAAAAAACACATAGAGGAGTAATCAAATACCTGTAACACAGGACACAAGAGGGATATCTATGAACACACATGGTAGTAACTATAAGCACACATGAGAAAATAAACAAATAGACCAACCAAACCACCGTAATAATTACTGAAAACACTGAACACCAAAATACACGCACACTAGGAACAAGACACATACGACCTAACAAAACAAAGGGAAGTCCTTAATCGCAGCCCAAAAGGGCTGGATGTCACAGAAACACCCAAAGCAATGGTTGCTAGAGAGTGTCAGTTATGACTTTATACACAGATTTTACATCTAAAGATCTACATTTACAGTTATTTAAAAATAGTTTAGAAATACTGACAATACTTGACAAGGACAGGGGAAAACTGAGGGAGCAATATATACATAGTGATTGGAGAGAGTGAGCGTAATGAAGAGTCAAGACAGTCTTGGACCGGATGATGAAAGACTTTGGGTCAATGGCTAGTTGGCTGGCAACATTGAACGCAAGTGGGAGGGTTAATTGTGAGTCAAGTGTTTATATACCACTCGGTGTGTCACATCTTAATATACCACTCGGTGTGTCACATCTTGATATGCCACTCAATGTGTCACATCTTGATATTCTCCTTCTGGTTTGGTCTGTCATGGCTCAGCCATTACTTGTGTGAAAACGTCAGATTTATGCTCTTCTTCTGACATGCTCTTGTCTATTTCTGTGATGGTGACTTGCTCTTCACACATTGTACTAATCCGTTTGCCCATATTTAAAATGCATTTCTGAAGGTTGCATTCCACAACAGTCCCAGAGTTGCTTCAGCGGGGAAAGACCATCAGGAATTGTGTTAAATTAACATGCAAATAATGTACCCTACATTTGAAGTTACAAAAATGACTGTTTTTTTTTCCATGCCACCATCATGTTTATGTACAAATAAAAGTGAATGCTTTAGGCAGCTCGGGGAAAGAATAGAAAAATATTAAGACCAATATAATAGTAAAATTATTATTATTAGAGCTAGAGGCTGATGGGGGGTCATCGTCAATATCCCTGGCTGAGGTCACTGAGGTAGTCAAACAACTCAACAGTGGCAAAGCCCCGGGGACTGATGAGATCCATCCAGAAATGCTGAAATCTTTGGGTGGGGAGGGGCTGTCTTGGTTGACACATCTTTTCAACATTGCGTAGGAGTCCGGGTAAAGCGCCAAAGGAGTGGCAGACCGGGTTGGTGGTTGCCCTGTATAAAAAGGGGGACCAGAGGGTGCGTGACAATTATAGGAGAATCTATACCAGCCTCCCTGGTAAAGTCTACTCCAAGGTGCTGGAAAGAAGGGTTTGGCCGATAGTCAAACCTCAGATTGAAGAGGAACAATGTGGATTTCATCCTGGCCGTGGAAAAATGGACCAGCTCTTTACTCTTGCAAGGATTCTGGAGGGGGCCTGGGCGTATGCCCATCCAGTCTTCATGTGTTTGGTGGATCTGGAGAAGGCATATGACCTGGTACCCTGGGAGATAATGTGGGAGGTGCTGCGGGAGTATGCTCAGGGCCATCCAATCTCTGTACACTAAAAGCGAGAGCTGTGTCCGAGGTCTCTGCAGTAAGTCGGATTTGTTCCCGGTGGGGGTTGGCCTCCGCCAGGGCTGCACTTTGTCACCAATCCTGTTTGTGATATTCATGGACAGGATATTGAGGCGTAGTCATGGTGGGGATGAGTTGCAGGTTGGTGGGCTGAGGATCTCATCGCTGTTTTTTGTAGATGATGTGGTCCTGTTTGCATCATCAGTTAGTAACCTTCAGCACTCACTGGGTCAGTTCGCAACTGAGTGTGAAGTGGCTGGGATGAAGATCAGCACCTCTAAATCTGAGGCCATGGTTCTCAGCAGGAAACCGATGGATTGCATACTAGGTAGGGAATGAGTCCTTAATCCAAACTTTAAAAAGAACTTTAAGTACTTCGGGGTCAATGGAGTGTGTAATTGGCCGGAGAATCGGAGCAGCTAGGGCGGTGTTGCATTCGCTTTACGAATGATAGTCTATGTAAGTAAGATTAATAGTCTTATATGTGAATAAGAATAGTTATGGACGTTATATGTAAGAACCATAATTACTGTGGAAATGTAAGACAATAACAGGATGTGCAAGAGAGTACTTGCTTATGTGAGAGAGTTTGATTGAAACGAAGGCAGTTTGATTGAAAAGGAAAGTGTACTAAATTCTCAGTTCCTGATGGGCTTAAGAAAAAAGAATTGGGTACATATAGCCAGAGCCATAGAGAGAGGAGTTGCAACATTGATTTCCGGAACAATTTGAGGCTGCATACCCCGTAAGTGGGTGGCAAATGTGTACAACGATGTCCAATGGGAGTGTCACCACTCTGTTTACTTCCGGGGTATGCAGCCTCAAATCGTTCCAGAAATCAACAAGTGTGATTTTAATTAACGAGAATTAAATGAAGCTTCACTACACTGAAGCTTCCCCCAGTGAAATGTAGCAAGCTAAGCTACAGAAACAATAGCTACATTTAAGCTATTTTTTATTTTTATTTAACTAACTTCATTCATTGCTGTTGGTACGCATTTGTGTTTGCATGGTTGTGCTGAATATAAACTTGTTAACTACGAACTCAATGAAGTTTTTTTTTTAGTTTTTGAAAAAGTACATAGTAAAGGTTTAATTTTATTTATCTTCTGCCAACAGACAGTAAAACATTTAAAGATAGCTTAGTGTCAGCTGTTGACTATCGGTAGTTGCTACCTGCCTGTACTCTATTGTGATGATTAGCTAGGTTGGTGATGGATGTGTAGGTCTATTCAGGAATCTTCTGAATGTGTGTTCTCAAATTCGTGTTTGACATCTTGGAAGTTGCGAGCAGTTTCTTTTTGGGATTGCACATTAAATATCATGTATGTGTCGAAGTACAGCCATCTTTCCATCAAGTAATGTCACACCCACATCATCCTCGAGAACCTTCCGGCTCTCACAGTCACCGGAATACTAAGAGTTAATTAAATATTAAGTCCAGTATATGATGTGCAGCGATAGTACTTCCTATGTTATTGGTTAGAGGAAGATAAGGACACCTCTAGCCTTCTCTATGGTTCATTATATACACCAGTGTACCGTTACACATTTGTTGCCTGTTATAATTAGGAGAGTGTAAAACCAGATGGTTGGTGGCCTGTATTTTGTTGGTTAATTCGCTGATGCACTCTTCTTGTTCTCGTTCTGGTTGTATAGCTGATTAAAATCCGCCATCTGTCACCTCAGGATTTAGCGTGACAGATTAACCAACCACTTTATGGATGCAGCAGGACATGATTTGACTCCGGGTTCCCTCGAGGAACACAGCTACGTCCTCCAACAACACCATCACAAGCTGGCTAGCCTGGGAACAGCCATGGAGGAGTTACTGGACAGGCTGAAGGCTATGGACATTAGGACGAGCCCACCTGCACCCACTCGAGAATTTGGAGGAAGCGACACCCTCCAGTATGGGAGAAAGACGAGGTGGGGACTTAACACTCCCCGAACAATATGACGGGAACCCGGACCGCTGCCGGGGATTTCTGTTACAATTCGACCTATACTTTACGCACCGGGCCGGACCCCGCATTGACGACCGGTCAAGAATCGCCACAGTCATCTCTGTGCTCACAGGCAAAGCCCTGGAGTGGGCCAGCTCTCTCTGGAAGAGAGGAGGTGTTGAGACTGAGGATTACCATGCCTTCATCAGGCTTTTTCCAGAGGTGTTTGATCACCCGAAGGAGGGACGCGAGAGAGTAGAACAACTACTCCAGATCCGGCAGGGCAACCGGTCCACTGCAGACTACGCCCTTGAGTTCAGGACTCGTGTCTGCGAGTGGATGGAACGACCATGCTCTATTCATCCTCTTTCGCAGTGGTCTCTCCGAGGAGGTGTGTATAGAACTGGCCTGTCGAGACGAGAATGCAACTTTGGACGAACTCATTTCTATGGCTGTGTGTCTGGACAGATTGCTACGCGTACGAAAGAAGACATCAGCCCGGAGGACTACCTCACCCTTGCACCACATGGAGGAAGAACCTATGGAGATGGGCACCACCCACTTGACACCTACTGAGAGGAACAGACGCCTCCGCGAAGGGCTCTGCCTGTATTGTGGGGAGGAGGGGCACGTGGTGGCACAGTGTCCTAACATCAAGGGGGATCCACGCCGGCTGAAGAAATCCGCATATCCCAATAAGTTAGGGATACACCCTTCTTTATCTTGTCATCACCAAACATACTCAACCTATCTGTGTCATTGCCGGAATACCCAGGAAGCAGATCTCTATCAGCTGTAGTTGATTCCAGGGCAGCGGGCAACTTCATCGATGAGAGGCTGGTAATAGACTGGAACATCCCGGTGGAGAACTTGGAGAACCCTATTCCCATGTTGGCAGTAGACAACCGTCCTATAGGGTGTGGTAAAGTACAGCAGAGGACAAAACCTATTGTGTTAACCATGAATAACGGTAATTCAGAACACATACGTCTATTTGTCCTACCCTCACCAGCCCATCCTATAGTGTTAGGTATGCCGTGGTTATGCAAGCACAATCCTATCATAGCATGGAAAGAGAAAGTTTTACAAGAGTGGTCTTCCACATGTCTAGAGAAATGTTTTCCTATGGTTATGCATACCACATTTATAGAAAGTCCTACTATGGGTGCGAACGCCTCTAACGATGTTCTGTCTGAATATCATGATTTGCTGCAGGCCTTTTCCTCCTCCCAGGCTACCCGTCTAACTCCGCACAGGTCCGGAGACTGCGCCATAGATATATTGGCCGGGGCTACTCTAACCCAGAGTCACATCTACCCCTTGTCTTACCTGGAGACAGAAGTCATGACCATGTACATCAAGGAGTCCCTTGCTCATGGGCACATCTGGCCTTCTACATCACACCTTTCAACAAGCTTATTTTTTCGTCAAAAAGAAAGACGGGGTCTCAGGCCATGTATCAACTATCGCTCTCTAAACAACATTACCATTGAATACAAGTATCCTTTACCCATCATCCACTTGGCGGTGGAGTCCATGCATGGAGCCAGGTATTTTACGAAGCTCAATCTACGTAGTGCTTACAATCTGATACGCATTAGAGAGGGTGATGAGTGGAAGACTGCATTCAGCACTCCTTTAGGTCACTACGAATATATGGTGATGCCCTATGGTTTAGCTAATGTTCCTTCAGTATTTCAAGCCTATGTAAATGATGTATTCCGAGACCTATTGGGTAAATATGTGATGGTATATATCGATGACATATTGATATATTCTCCCACCTACTCATTGCACATGCAACATGTCAGAGAACTACGGCATCAGTTGTACGCCAAAGCGGAAAAGTGCTCTTTTCACACTCTTTTGTCTCTTTCCTGGGGTACAGGATTACTGCTACCGGCATGGAGATGGAGTCCGAGAAGGTGGAAGCTGTGCATACTTGGCCCGTTCCAACTATGATTAAAGAGTTGCAGAGGTTTCTGGGTTTCGCAAATTTCTACCGGCGCTTCATTTGGTCGTTTGGCACCATCGCTGCTCCACTGACAGCCATATTGAAAGGAGGATCTCGACCTCTGCCATGGAACACGGAGGCGGAGAGGGCTTTCCATTTATTGAAGGAGTGATTTACCACAGCGCCCATACTCAAACATCCTGACCCGGCACTACCATTCATCGTTGAGGTGGATGCATCAGAGGTAGGGGTTGAAGCTGTCCTGTCCCAAAGACAGGGTAAATCCACGTGTGTTTTTGTCCAGGAAAATCACAGCGGCGGAGATGAATTACGACGTGGGAGACCGGGAGCTGTTGGCAGTGGTGGAGGCGCTGAAGAGATGGAGGGAATTGGCTGGAAGGAACGAAACATTCATTCCTTATTCACAACCTCGAGTACCTGAGAGCAGCCAGATGGCTCAATCCCCGGCAAGGCCCTCTTCCTGACCAGGTTTGACTACCACCTTTCCTATCGCCCTGGTTCCAAGAACACCAAAGCTGACGTGCTCTCACGCATACACGAAGAAGAGACCTGAAGCCAGAATGTGTCACCAGTGATACCTCCCGCTCGCATCGTGGCACCCATTCGCTGTGAAGTGGATGAGGACATCCGCAGGGCCCAGGTACGAAACCCTCCTCCCGCTTATTGCCCCCAGGACTGTTTATTTGTGCCTGCAGATTACCGGCTGCTAGTCTGGATGCACACATCACTCATGTCTGGACATGCTGGCATCAAGCGCACCCTCCTACTCCTGCATGCTGAATATTGGTGGCCACAGAGTCGGGACGTTCGCCGGTACGTATCATCCTGTTCCACATGCGCACAGAGCACCAATCCAAGACACCGACCCTGTGGAAAGCTATGCCCGTTACCCATACCCCAACGACCATGGTCCCACTTGTCCATCGGTTTCATTACAGATTTACCTGAGTCACAAGGAAACACCACTATCCTAGTAGTTGTTGACAGGTTTTCAAAGTTCTATAAATTCATTCCACTGTCTTGTAAGCCTACTGCCTTCCAGACAGCAGCTCACCTGTTCAACCACGTTTTTCGAGTCTACGGAATACCGGAAGACATCGTATCAGATCGTGGACCCCTGTTCACCTCCCGGTATGGAGGGCATTTATGGACCGGCTGGGGGTGACTGTCAGTATGTCGTCGGAATATCACCCTCAATTGAATGGGAAAAATTGGAACAGGTCAATCAAGAAGTAGGCCGCTTCCTCCGTTCCTATTGTAGGGACCAGACGGACTCCTGGGGTGACGTGCTGCTGTGGGACGAATATGCCCTGAACTCCTTGATACATTCATCCACTGGTATGACACCCTTTCAGTGTGTGCTGGGTTTTCAACCCCCCTTGGTACCTTCGGACCCTTGTTCAGCCTGCATTTCGACAGTAGACGATTGGTTCCGGCGGGCAGAGACTTTGTGGGGGATTGCCCATACCCATATCCAATGAGCTGTACGACGACATAGTCTCCAGGCGGATAAGCGTCAGGCTGATACGCCAACCTACCAACCGGTTGACAGGGTCTGGGTATCGACTCGAGACATGCCTCTCTGTGCTCCCTGCAGGAAGCTGTGTCCACGTTACATTGGGCCTTTTCCCATACTACGCAGGGTTAATGATGTGTCATATATGCTGCAGCTGCCTGCCCATGTCAAGCTCTCATCCACGTTTCATGTCTCTCTCCTTAAGCCGGTGGTTTGGGGTCCCCTGGACACTGACGTGCCTGATGGCGCTCCTCCCCCCCTCAAAATCAACGGCGAGGCCGCCTACGCAGTCAGGACCCTTCCGGATTCGAGGCGGCGTGGTGGCTGTCTTCAATACCTGGTCAACTGGGAGGCCTACGGCCATACCTGCAATTTTTTCCATTCGTCATTTCTCAGGACTTAGCGTGACAAGTAAACTCAGTCTTGCATGTCTATATTCCCCTGCAGCAAAGTCGCAGGCATCAGCCCAATGATTAAAGTGATAGGAAGTCCCACTCTTTTTGCTTACTCTGATCATTTTGTTAATTTCAGTCAGTAACACTCAGAGCATGCCTGCAAATGAAAAATTGCTCACCCATTGAATTGAACGATTACATTGATTCGTTCATGAGTCTCTTTAATGTAGAGGCTGGGTTGTATGTATATCAAGAGGTTTCCATCATTTTATTCAATACTCAATAAGTTAAGTTAGGGTGTCCTGTATGGGCAGTTATCAGACAATAAATATTGATCAAATTGCATTAATTATAGCAACCTGCATCCATTGATGTATTTGATCTTTGCAAATGTAAGACAAACAGCTGTGGGTGTTAGGTCATGTTGTAGACTACTGTTTACAGCCGTTCAATTGAACGTTCACAAACTGCACCACTAAAAGATTGGTACGTGATGTCACCGTCATACATACGTGTTTCTGTTGGCTACATGTCAATTTTTGGCGGTGGCGTTAATTACTGATCCTTAGCAGTTGTATTTCAGACTTGAGCTTCAGAAATGTTTGGGAAAATGTAACATGTGTGGACGCTAATGCACTACTTGACAATTAAAGAGCGTCACTACTGCAAAGCAATTTGATTCAGAAAACAGCAACGCTCCTGCCGTGCTACTTAGAAATGTAGTTAAACTAGTAAGGGCAAAACCTGTAGCGACGCTACTGCCCAACGCTGGTAAATTGTAACAACAATCAACACATTATACACCTGGAGCCTATACTTCAAAGTAAGTTCAACATGCCCTGGATTTCTTTTCATTACCTGGCTTCACTGAACCTAACAATTGTGATCTAGATAAGAGATGTCACGACGGTGGTTATCATTTCTTTAAATCAACCCAGGATTTCCCAATCTAGTGACGAGCGCATTCACATAAAAGGGGCGGTGTGTGCACCATAGGACCAATCGCAGACACGGACAAGTCTATGAGAGCCGCATATTTTGCTCAACTGTAGTAAATGATAATTTTAGAGAAATATGAACAACATAAAAAAATATAATCCAGACATAAAGCAGGAACGAAAGCTGGGAAAAAATTGCCACCCATGTATTTATAAATGCCTCAGGCTCATTGATATCCCTGTCGAATTACAATTGTGTATTCCATTAAACCAATGTGTTGCTTATTGCTGATAGTGTATAACAATTTTATTTATCGTATTCTTTCATTTGCAACCCTGAAAGTGTTAAACGGTCATGGGAGCAAATAAACAATTTACAAGGTGTAAATTAATTAAATTAACGTCAAAATACTTGGTTGTTCAACAAGTTCTCTAGGAGTAAATAGTAAATGTATGTATTGTCTCTACAGTGAAAGGAGATACATTGATGTAGGTCCTTATCAAACAGACCATACATTAAAATACCTGTCACAAACAAACACAACACTATGCAGGCGCACAACTTCGATGTATTGCACTACACTGGCACATACGGCTCAAGAAGCTGACAAAGACACGTCACTCCCACCGCTGAGAATCTAAATATTTCATAAAGATTCTCATTAGAGAAAGCCAATGGCAACTCCCAGGCCCGGTTTACATGAGAACGCTCACGGGTGAAAACGTAAAAATATTTTATCAGATGTGCCTTTCGTTTAGACAGCAACAGCGTTTTTGGGGCTTAAAAACGCAAAAAAGTGAAACCACCCTCCAGAGTGGAAATCATAAAAACACTCCACCGTCGCATTTCTATCTAAATGGTAAAAACACAAAAGTCTGGTAGACAGTGAAGGCACCGATCTGCTCACGGTGGCTCTTGTCGCATATGCATGCGCCAGTAAAGGAAAATAACAACAAACATGTTGGATTATTTCCATACATCAGACCTTCAAGTTGCCCTAGCAGCTCTGATGAACATACAAGAGTATTTTCAGCAGTTGTAAAAAATACAAATTTGTCAGCTTTTGTTGTGTTTTGACTTCACGGTAGAGAAGTAGAAGAAGGCTGTACGCAGGCACACAGACTTGGTGGTGTTGTGTGGCAGTGCTTTACACTACCACCTAGCTGCCTGGAGTAAATACTACATCAAATTTCACAAACCTTTGAGTCACCATATTTACGCAGATTTCCCCCCCAAAACGCTAGTCTATACGTGAAATAAAAAGTGATAACACAATGCCACTTTTGCGTTTTCTCTTCAGATTGTTTCAGTGTAAACATAGCCCCAGAATGGTGACCCATTTTTCAATTGAGAATTCATTGGTCAGTAGGCTTTTGTTCGGGTTAATCGGTGCAGGTTAGGTTCACAGCATAAGTTACCATGGTGATGTAACCTGGTAACAGGTGACCCAATGTCACAATACTGAAAACCTAGGGATAAACCCGAAGTTACCTCGCTAACACCAAATCTTGCTTCGTATTATAGGCCCCTGGTCGATTGTAACACTACTCAACACATTAAACACATGGTAGATTGTAACAACACTTAACACATTAAACACCGGGTAGATTGTAATACCAATCAACACATGAAACACCTGGTAGATTGTAATAGTACTCAGTGCTCGAAGTGGGGCGGTACTCACTGGTACGCAGTACCGGCACTTCTACATTTTACTCTTAAGTGTACCTGCACTATTTCTTGGGTGCCACTAGGTAGCCGGTACTCAATCACACAGACAGATAAAGCGTCAGTGTCAGAGAGATTGGTAATGATCCTAACGTTACATATAGTGATGGGAATAACGGCGTTATAAATAAACAGCATTACTAATGGCCAGGGCCGTGCACAGACCTTTTGAGGGGCACGTGTCAAAACTGGAAAAAGGGCACCCCCTCCTTATTAACATGCATATATATGTATATATGTATAATATACTCACTATTTATAACAGCCAAATAATAGTATAGATATACAGGGTTTCAGGGCATCATTCAACCTTATTATAACAGCAACCTTCTGTGTGCCATGTGCTTGAAAACGTTTATTACTGTGATCCACTGGTCTCTTATTCACTACACTTTCCCTAAAATAAGCCAACAATTAAAAAAAATATATATAATAGTGTGAAAAGTACAGTTGCAGTGAAAAGCATATTAGAATGATTTCTGAATGATCACTTGACACTGAAGAATACTTAACTGGAGTAATAATGCAGAAAATTCAGCTTTGATCACAGAAATAAATTACATTTTAAAATATATTCAAATAGAAAACAGTTATTTTAAATTGTAAAAATATTTCACCATAATATTGTTTTTGCTGTTGGATCAAAAAAAGAATTACATTCTTCATGATAAAATATAAAGATTTCACAGTGATCTGATTCTGTAATGTGTTTTTACTA